>JAAGKR010007949.1:0-15207 GCA_011419295.1 Clarias macrocephalus | reverse complement strand
CCCCCCCCCCCCCCCCCCCCCCCCCCCCCCCCCCCCCCCCCACACACACTTCCTAGCTGTAATCTGGCAAGGCAGATTGATTTATTTATGGTGCGCAGCTCCCTATGGTCTTAGCGGTAATGTGTGTGATTATGCATGGTTATTTTCTGGACATTTCGCATCTTTGTGGTGTCTTTTTGAGGCAGCTGTGAAATCCACCGGGTTGCTTTGATTTAATTGATCACAAATGACAGCAATTAGGGATGGGAAAGAAAAAAAAAATCTTGGTTATTGAACAAAGCATGTTATTTGTATGGGCAGTACATGTTGCAGGTGGACACTGGGGTGGTGCCTATAGATACATTCCGCAATTTTCCATAATTGGAAGAGTTGGGATAGACACGTGCATGTGTGTAGTAATTAGTGGCGCACTGCTTAACAAGGCCCCGGCACCTCCTCGTTCTTCACATCCAGCTGAGCACACATGTATATCCATAGCTTCAGTTTCCAGTGTAGTCTGTATACAAGATCGCAACAAAGACCTTTAGTGGCAAGGTCAGCGTTAACCTTCCATGTTTTTCCACCCTCATGAAGTTCTGAAAATCTGAGGACAGGCCAACAGACAGGACAGAGAGGCTATAACTTATTACGTGTTGATAGCCAGCGACAAGTCATGGGGGACCGTGTGAAAGTGTGTGCGTGTGTGTGTGTGTGTGTGTGTGTGTGTGTGTGTGTGTGTGTGTGTGTGTGTGGGTGTGTGTGTAAAACCCTTCACACCTCATTTAGCCCCAATGTAGCCACCTGGGTGGCGGCCCCTCAACCCAAGCAGCCACGGTACTTCCCTGCCTAGCTGACAGCGCCAAGCTCCAGTATACGGGCTCCAGCAACAGATTAATCAACGCAGACCGCCTGACAAATCACCCCGCTACCAGCATTGATCAGACAGAGACAGAGAGAGAAAGAGAGAGAGAGAGAGCACATGAGACTGCTTTTTTCCCTTAGAGGAAAAAAGGTGCAGCTTGTATTACAAATATTTCCTTCTTCTTCCAGGCTTCTATCAACAGATCATACCCTCGAATCACGCATTCCCTGTTACCAAGATATGACAGACATATCACATATCTCTACATATAACCTCATGCTTCATAACGCGCAGCATTAGGGCTGAATAAGCGCAGATGAGAGAAAACAATAGTGTTGTGTCTGGCTAATCCCATGCCTCAGGTGGCTTCCTCATATCCCCTATTCAGAGTGAAGCAAATCAAATTAGAGCTGAAAATGGGTGAAATCAAAGACCTTAACACAAAAACATAGGGCCGCGTTTTTAAATCAGGCCCCGTGGCCATTCCTCTGCCTTTTTATTATCAGCCACAATGCAGGAAGTTTGCGGCGCGCATTCACGCAGCATATCCAGATTAGTATTGCTGTGACATTTGCAGGGCTCGGTACTGCCACTGTAACGCTTTCCTGAGGGGAACAATACGCCAACAAGAGGCTCATGTTAATGCACTGTAGGCTTTATGCGATTCCCCAACCCACAGACAGTATAGAATGTGTCTAATTTAATGCATAAATGAAAATCTTCTCACGTTGCTTAGCTAATGCTTTCGTTTGAAGCCGGTTGGGTCAGTGGTTTTAGCAAAACGCTGCGATATTATATGGAGATAAAGGTTTTTTTAGATTGAGGTACAGTAGAAAGTCCTGTCTGATAGGGATATCCCAATCCACTTATTTGATATTTGATACAATACTGATATCTGTATCATATTTGTGTTGTGTCTGATACCACATGTATTGCAAAAATGTCATCTTTGCAACTAGAATCTCTGAAATACATTGAACATAGACAGGTTCATCAAGTATTTTTAATAAGGTTACGATAAATGAAATGTAAAATTATTAAACCTGTTTTTAGGGTTTTTTTTTCCGTTTGAAAGCTTAACCTTTTAAGATTGTATTTCTAGGAAAAGCTATCTGCCAGTACGATAAGAACATTTAAACCATGAAATGTCTAAAAATAGGTTTAATCATTTTATAGTTGGATTTTTCTAATCTTATAGCTGCAACTGTGTAGGTGTTACTTGATAAGATGTCGGTATTGCAGTATTAATAAGCAACCAAGTGATACTGTGAGCTTTTGTTGTGCAAAATCACAGAATCACAGAGGTGATAGTGGGTGTGCTTTATAAATTTGGCCTTTCTGTCACTTTTACGGCATAAAACGTGTCAGTGGCTAAAAAAAAAGGCGTTCAATCCATTAAGGGCAGTATCATATCTGTTTAATATGATAATAAAAGAATATACTGTAATTGAATATAAAATTGTCCTGATGAGAATAAATCAATAAAATTGTCGGGATTTTTAATGCAAAATATACTGTTTTAAAAAAGTTTTATTTTACTGAATGGCTTCTTAATCCATCTTGGATTAAGCCCGCTGCATATGTAACCAGTAAAAATAAAAATAAATCTAGGGTACGATGTCAGAAGACAAAATTCTTCTTCTTTTTTTTTTTATTTTTTTTTTAAGGCCATTTTTCCTTTCACAAAGGAAACTGAATAACATTACAGATTCCAGCCCAGTCACAAGTCTACGTGTGTGTGCTGTCAGTCTGGGATCGTAAAGCCTCTCCATTGATGTTGCGTTAGGAAATCTAGCAAAGCAGATGCGAGCCAGTGTTCGCTTCTCATCCATTTCCCCAGCATGTGGAGCAACTACCTGTTTGGGTATGCACACACCATCTGGCTCATTCATCAGCACTCGCTGCGAAACCCAGAGTCAACACGTCCCGGAATTTCACACAGTTTGAGACCTTGTATCGAGCTGGTATTGAACTATTTTTAGACCACCAAGCTAAATGTGCAAACCTAATAATAAAATATATATATATATAAGAAAAGTAGTTGTTTTCTTCAGACGTTGTACCCTGAATTAGATTGAAATGTTTATTAAAAAAAAAAAAAAAAAAAAATTTCATGCCTGTGCAATGAAGGAATCGTGGATGTTATTACACATGAGAGTACAGTTACAGTTAACAACAAACCTTGAATGCTCCTTTGTTACTAACCAGTATTTGTTAGCTCAAACCCCCCCCCCCAACCCCCCAGCGCAAGTCATGCTAACCCCCAGGTTATCAGTACAATCACGAGATAGCTTAATAACGGCTAATTAATACCCAGTTGGCTGCTGTTATGTACTAAATGCAATAACTTTAAATTACGCATGACTTCTTGAAGTCCAAAGACCAGCCAAAGCTAAAGGGAGAAATAAAGAAAGAAGGATGAATGGTGGAGAACATCTAAGTGGTGGCCTCATTTTCTTACCAGTCCAATTAGACTGATTTGAGCCATGCCTCCTCTGTGAGGTTTTAGTAATTATGAGGCTACAGTGCTGGGATTCTGACCCCCTCAGGAACGATATTAAACCATGGTCATATATTCACTCATTACTAGCCTCTACCCCAGGGCTTTCACACATGAGCTCAGTGGCAGAGGTCAGCAATGCTTTAAGTCTTGTTAATTCAAGATCGGTTTAAGTGGATGTGTTAATCTCGCTTCTTTTATATAGTTATAGTAGCATGGTTGTTGTTTAAGGCTCTGGCAATTAACCCTTGTGTTTCGTTGTTATATTTAGAATATTACATTTAGAAGATCCGAAGCTGTCGTGTATTAGACGACTGAATAACTTTACGGAGAAAAAAAAAAAAAAAACGAAAAGGTACAATATATTCCATCACAACTGCACTGCGACGGTGTCGTATAATTATTAAATGATCCGATACTCCCCAGAAAAGGAATATTAATTTACTGTTAAGCCCTTTCATAAAAGGCACGTCATGCTCTTTCAGACTTAATCCATTCTAGACTGACATTTGTCTCTTAAAAAGCCTGACAATAGCAGCAAGGTGGATAGCGAGTGTGAAGGTGTGCACATTGGCGCCTTATCTATTTCATGCCTCTGTTGTCTGATGTAGCCGCGGAACATTATCATTTCATTATAAGAACCAAAGGCATCTGTAGATTAGGGGCGAGTGTGACAATAAATTAGGCAACGTGTTTGAAAACACATGCCGCCGTAATTAGCTGGCATTTGATATTTAATGAGGTAACAGGCTTGATTTATTATCTCCAAACTCCCCCCCAAAATTTCCATTAGCATGATGGGAAAGGGTCTGCGTGAAATGTTCCCGACCGGCCAGCCTTCTGACTATTAAACTGTCGCAGACGATCCAAAACTTGGAAGGACATGCAGACTGTAATCAACCAAAAACCTCCATCCTTCTCGGATCTCCTGGAGCTGCCTGTATCGACTTTAGGGTGGTGGGTACAGAGTACAAAGATGAGACTCTTATGGTCAGGAGACAGTGGAAGAACATAGCATTGCTGCCTCATATTTATCTCCCTGATCCCCAGAGCTTTCGTTCTCCGTTTCCACATACCTCCCGTAACACATGCAAGTAAGAGGATTGGTGTTTTTCTACTACACCTAAGTATAAATGCGTATTTCTGTACAGTACGTATGTGTCTGTATATGAGTATTTACAGTATGGTGCCCAGCAGTGGAGTAGTTTTCTGTCCAGGGTGTATCCCAGCCGCATGCCCAGAGTTCCCAGCATAGATTTTGATGACTGGTTAGTGGTTACCGAAAATGAATGAATGACTTGAGATGTTCGTTGAGTCTGTGCATCCATATCAGACTGTGTTACTATGCAACACTACTGTTGCATACTCCTACTGGCAAGCCCATTATGAACTCAACAATTCTTGCTATCAACAGCGATGGTACTCTGAAGGTACACGACAAGGAGGTATATCGGGAATAATAACAGATTGTATAATTTACCATAAAATAGAAACGACATTTATTTAGGAAATAAAACCATCGAGAGTAGAAAAATGCCGCACTGTTCCATTGGTTATGTCATTCTTGAAGAGTGGAGACAGGATGCTTTGATCGTTAATACCTCTCTTCATAAGACACCGCGCTGATTTAGCTGTTATTTAAAACGGTTGTCATACTGTAAAACCGTGCTGGAATTCGAATTTCCATCTTGTCTCGGCTAGGCCTTAATTTCATATCATTGTTTTATCGTGCACAGTGTTGTCAGGACGCGCTCTGGATTCACCTTGACCCCGAGTATGATAAAGCGCTTAATTATAATGACTATTATGCATCATTTGTTGTTGGAATTAATGTAGGCGTTACATCTATTCCCTTCTTCTTTCTTGCACTCAGTCAACCGATGGACGCGTTAACTCGCCGTACGTGCCACAAACCGCTTGAGACTCGAATCTGCTTCACGTCTAAGTCAGTATGGGTAAAATCTCGTGCCGAATGAATAAATGTGAATGTAAATGTGAACGTTAAGAGCGTAATTGCTTGACCTCTTACTTTAGCCGAGAGTGTGGAAGTAGATGGGAAGATCAATATTCTGGTAATCAGGTCACGCTAGCGATCACCATCAAACACTGGGACTATTGAGTAATCACATAGTTGCCGTTCGTGCGCTGGTGAGATGGCGAGATCAAGAGGCGTTTCAAATGCTGCCTAACGTCTTCGGTGTCGATTGACCGTGAAAGCAAATCAGCATTTGAGAATAGCTGTCTTTCTAGCTTGAGTGTCCGTGTGTGTGTTTTTTCATTTATGAAGAGAGGCTAAATAAATGATAGACGCACATCTACAGTACATGAAATCAGACCGAATCACTTTGTATACGCGACCGTATACACTCTCAGCTGGGAGCGGCAAGAAACAGCTTGTTGTGTGTGTACGGATACGTGTATACAGTACGTATGCACGAAAGTGCGTGTGTGTTTAGAAGTGCGAAGCTTTGTTTATTCATTTATAAGGCCGCGGCTCGTGGAGACTGTGTGCTGTACGGGCTGTTGTACGCTGTTGCATTGGTGCATTGTGAGGAGGCGGTGTGTGTCGGCACGGCGTCTTTGTGGTAAAATAAGGGCTGTCATAGTGTTCTCGGGGTGCAGCCGAGCCCTGTCAGGGAAGACGGATTGCTTCTGTGGAGCTGCTTGATCCCTGGGACCTGGAGCTCGCTGGAGCCATCAGCAGGTGTCTGCCACTGCTGCTTGTTATGGCGCGTATGTGTGTGTGTGTGTGTGTTTGAGAGAGAAATATAGTGAGAGGGTTTTTAAAGAAAGATGTAATATAGAGTTTTGTTGTTCTGTTAATCCTTTCTAAACTGTTTTGCTAGTCCGAGTAGTTAGCGTCTGTATCACTGATCACACATGGTCCGGGTGATAAAACAATACGGGGGTTTGGCTTGAGAGACGGTTTTGCCAAGGGCTTGTCAGGCAGCTCAGTGGCTAAGAGGGCTAATGATTTAGCTGGAGCGTAAGGGTCCTGGGTAGCGGCTCAGGAGCTGCTATTTCTGTGAGAGGTGTCATCCACATGAGGAGAGTGCACTCTTGATGCGAGACAGAGCCAAGGGCAAACAGAGCACTGGTGCTGCTTTATTTGACAAACTCCAGTGGAGGTTAAGAACTGGGTGTGTTTAAATGAGCGCAGCAGTCGGAGTGTGAGCGCTGCGTGAGCAAAGTCACTAGGCCTTTTAGAAAGACAAAACAGACTTTCACCTGTCTGGTTTCGGAACCAGCCTCGTTTGTTGCACGTAAATGGATAAAATGGGGAGTTATTTTAAAAAATAGTCCTGGACGAAACAGTAAAATCTAGCACTGATATTTTTATGAAGTTATGAAACTTCATGTAGAATCATGCAAAATAATGTAAAAGAAAAAAAAATATATATATATATATATATATATATATAAGTCAATTAAATTTTTTAAGAATTAATTTATTTATGTAATAAATTATTTATTTATTATTTACATTAAACTTACATTACAATTATTTACATAAATATTTTTAATAAATAATAAACTTTTACATAAATAATGAACTTACATTATTTATTATTTACATTACATTTCCATAAAAAAATACATTTTTGTAAAAAAATTTCCAATATCTTGGGAAGAATTTTTCTTTGTATATATAAAATCTTCTTTGTATATATAATCCAGCTAAATATAGAACAAGTAAGCAAATGGATTAATATTTAATTATTTGCTCCCCCTCTGCCATTAGAGATGTATTTCTTTGCAGAAATATGGGACTTTTTTTTTTTTACACTTAAAAAAAGTTACACTATTTTAAAAAGACTATATTTAAAAACATGTACTGGTTGCCTGCAGACCTTCCCCTGAAATCGTAGTTATTTAAACCTTCCCCTTAAAATTGTGCTATTTAGTCATTGACTTTCCCACTCCAGGTTCACACTGCAGGCTCCATTCATTTATGTTCAGAACATTCACATCCTGTTTTCCACATTCACATCCACCGGGGCACTTATCAGACAGCAAAGTCCTCAAACTTTTCAAAAACTCTCAGCGCTCACCTGAACCCCACTCTTGTCATTTTTCTACCTTCCCACCACACCATTAGCGCAGGCCTCAAAGACGCTCAGGCCGGTAGCGTTGCGTGTGAAACTGTGCTCTTTGGTGCAGAACGCTCTCTGATGTGCAGGAGCTCATCAGTGGTGGAAGGGATCTGGGCACGTGGTGCAAATATGAGATTCTCAGTTGAGTCTTTCAAAGGTGCTGCTGGAAGGGCTGTCTGGAGGTGCTTTGATCAGCCGCTCGCCTCGCGTCTCGCGGTGGCCAGTGGAGGCGCTGCAGCAGCGTTTGTGCTGGCAGAGATCAGAGCGGAGGGAGAGGGAAGTGGCTGATGGGGAGATGATGGATGGAGTGAGACGAAGGAGAACGGCAGGAGACGAGGGCCAGTCGCTGATGTAGGATGCTAGCTCGCTGTGGGTGATCTGTTTTTTTTTTATGCTTCAGCTAATGTACAGAAAGTTTGCAGCGTTGCTTCAGTTTGTCGCTGTTTTGTTTTCAGATTTCAGAAAAAAACAAAAAAAGGTAACAGTTTCTTCAGACATAAAAGACATTAAAGCTGCATTGTACACACAGTATGCGTTAGAGGATGTAGAATAGTTCTGACTGAAGTTGAAGCCAATGGCTTTCTAGGACTTTCTTCATGTGACCTATTATTCTTGTCCTGGCTACATTACATTACTTGGCAACTCCAAAGGGCAAAACCTAGGAGCATGAAATGAACTAGCGTCATCTCATCCCAGGGCAAAAGGCAGAACTTACAGAGCCCCAGACTGATCCTTCTCCCAGCAGACAAATCCGTCCTGCCTGTGGCACGCTATGGAAAGGCCTGACCTTTTCACAAAGTTTAGCACTTTAAATATTTAGCTTTGCGTTATGATGGATCCTTGAAGTGCTAAGCATGTGTGAAGCCTCTGATTAGCGGAACTTGTCAGGCTCCCTTTTTTGTGGCGCGGCACTGAGAGCAGCATCGCTCTTTGTTTGACATGCACACTTTTAAACAAACACGGGTACCTGATGGCGACTGGGTGCTGGCACGGGCTCGCTGGGAAAGACCGAGCGCTGAGGAAAACCACTCGACCGGGGCTGACAGTTACTCTAATGGCCCCGATAGCTCCCCTCTCGGCCCTTATTGGGGGCTGAGCCTCGTTTTCTTTTGTTTTCACTGGAGCAAGGTTTAATGTGATGGGAACACGGTGTAGGTCCGCTAGGTTCGATTCGCAAGCTCGACCCCAGATCCTGCGAGGAAGATAGATGGCTTCGGGCTCGGCCGACTTTCAGGGCGCACTGGCCGACTTTCAAATCGAACCTTTCATTGTGGAATGCGGCAGGACATCTGTGTTGATAATACATGTGTTGATATTACGTGTAGGCCTGGCCGGGCCTGTTTGACTCTTCTGCTATGCGCTGTATACATTCTGCTTAGCGAAAGCGCACGGCGCATTGCAAACATTGGTCAACCTGCGAGGTTCGCGCTCTGGATGGTGTCACGCGTGCGCGATTCTGGCGGATGGCGTAAATTCAGTAAATATATGAGTCCTAATGCATGTAGCCTGCTCTGTATGCAGAGAAAGAGCAGAGTCAGCGAGAATGGTATTAATGCATGACAAATGAGCATGGCGATAAGAATGAAAGGGCACATCAGAGCTGCCTTATTAAGACAGAAACGCTGGTGGAATTGCCGTGTGTTCCTCGACAACCCAAAATCCATCTCGTCCTCCCTGCCGAAGCCCGGTGACTTCTTATAGCAGACTGAAGATTTTACAGTTGTTAATATTGTCGTTACGGTAAATTTGAGTCCCTCATGTACAGCCTGACTCCACACAGATAAAATAAATGAGTCATTTGAAAGTGTACACACATCATATTAAATCGTACAGACACGGTTCTTAGTAAAGTGTTTACTGCTGGTGTCATGTTGGAAGCCTCTCTTCCCTCAATTTCAAATTTGCACTTAACACCATCCTGTTGCTGGCCTTCTCATTTATCAAGTGCGTTTGTCCCACTGACAAGCTTCACACCGCCGCCGGAATATCAATATCAAGACGGCGCGGCGCGAGCGGCACGAGTAACCTTCAGCTAAATGTCATTCTGCTTAATCCTATTTGAAAATTAAACATTGGAAAAAAAAAAAAAGAAAGAAAGAAAAAAAAGCTTCAGCGTTTCCTCTTCCTCCATCCACGCAGTCACCGGGTCGGCCTCGGCACGTCTCTGACATTTGTAAATATTGTGTTCTGCTCGTGTTCTCCATTATTTGTTATTTGTTTCTTGCTCGGAGGTAATGACTGACCGGAAATGAGTGACTGGAGCTGTGTGTCTATTTTGTGCGACTGAGGAGTGGGAAGTGTGTACTCCGCTGTGTGTCCCTGCGTGTTTGTGAGCCACTGAGGCAGCACTCGGATGCCTCGCTATAGGAAACGGAGTGTGCGAGAAAGAAAAACACACACATCGTGGAGAGCTGTTGCTGTCAGGTTCAGGCCCAGTGGCTCTGCTAAGGGGCCTGTGACAGGGAGAAAGAGACACAGCTTCGAGAGCAGACAGGCGAGAGAGGCCCCCATGCATCAAACACACATATTTACATAAACAAATCCTCCCCATATAGCCTGTAATTACCGCACTGACAGCGCCGGCCACGCAAGAAAAAAGAGCTTGTCTGATCGAGACAGATACACAATGACCGAGGCAGAAGCTCCATCAGAGCGCACCTACACTGGGGGCTTCTTTGTATGCATGAACTGCATCGGATGATAGGCCGTGTCTTCTTCTCCAATATATGGAGTCCATACATCGTCCTATGAAGGGATTCCTCCCCGCCGGATAGGGAGACATAAAAAGACACACAGGGAGGTTAGAGAATGCAATTGTCGTGCCATAAAATAGAGTTGTTTATAGTGGAAATGACAACACGGTTAATACATACAGTTCCCGTGCCTTCAAAGCACAGGGCAGCGTCCTTATCATACCTGCTCAATGAAAAGGTCCTAGATTATAATCAGGGATTATCCCTGACTTTTTCCCTCTGTTAAAGCATGTACAAGGAATATGTCCAACCGTACTCTTCACTCGTTCGTGCTGTTTTTTATTTGCAGAATGAACTACATGGAGAGCATACAGGATGTCATGGCCATACAGTGTCTTGGACATTTTTTAATAAATAGTCGCTATCGTGTAGAAAGTCCTTTCTTGAGGATATAATGCTTCATGCTACTAGAAGTGGACATACAGAGAAAGAGAAGATAAAGTTACAACACTTAAAAGACGTGAGAACTCGCAATCGCGCGCTCGGTGTGTATCTAAGTGAAACTGAAACTGCTAGAGGACAAGGCTGAAGATGCTGTAAACTGAGGATTATGTACTGTTCATAATGTTAAAAAGGTTTTATGTGCAGCAAAAACGCTCTTTTTTTCCTTTCAGAAAAAGTTTTACTTTCTGTTTAACTCACTACACATTCACAGTCAAAACGCGAGTTTTATTCAAACTCAGCCAACATATTATTGATATTAACTTGCATATTTAAATAATCACTAACACAACTTTTTCCATTGTAACGAAACTGTGGGAGGTGGATTTATAGCTTTTTGCAAAATCACGCAAAATTCACACGGACAATTTAAATTTTTTTAACATTCTTGTGACTCAAAGAAAACATGCACAATATTTTTTACCAGCTTACAATGCTGCTGGCTTCAAGAAAAGAAAAAAAAAACTTCTTTTTCCTCTAAATTGCACAAATGGAGTTATCTCATTTTTCTATCAAAATGTTCATTTATAAGATATGTGGTGTGTGTGTGTGTGTGTGTGTGTGTGTGTGTGTGTGTGTGTGTGTGTGTGTGTGTGTGTGTGTGTTGCAGGTGGGAGATGCAGGACAATGCTCCACTTGAAGATGAAGAGAAGATTTTAGTGAATCACTTGAAGAAAACGTATTTAAATAGAGCGTCATGTTCCGAGGTCTCTGAAGGATCTGACTGATGTAGGTTTGAATTTGGAGGCGCTGTATTTGACTTTGAAGTATTATCTCAATGTACAGTGAGATGTGTTTTTTAAATAGATTTGTTGTTCAGTATTGTTTACCATATAAGGATGAACCCCAGAGCGTCAGCATTTACTTACCTTTTTCTCTTCTTTGTAATATTTCTCTTTAAGCATCTTTTTCAATAATAAAAGTTATATGAATTATCGTACTGCTTTTGTGATAATTTTTTTTTACCATGGTGACCTCAGGTTAATGTCTGTGTGTCATCCTCACTGCATTGATTTCCTATAGGTCCTTCGGTTTCTTTTTCACCTTGAAAAACATGAAGTGGGTGAACTGGCTATGCTAAATTGCTTCTTGGTGTAAATGTGAATGTTTGTGCATGGATGACTTGTTTTCAACCTTCCTAGGTTCTCACGCACCATCTCATCGCTACACTCTCTACAACTACTTCCTGTAGCTGCCTGCATCAGATTTAAAACACTGATGCTTGCTTATGATAGCAGAAACAGACCAGCACCCGCTTATCTTAAAGCACTCATCACACCCTGCACCGTCCGATCGTCTAGCAACTGCTCAACTGATCCCATTGTCTCTCAGGGTTGAAGGAAGGCATGCATCAAGACTCCTCTTTGTTCTTTCCTTGAATATCCAAACAACTGAGTCACTGGCTTTCTTTATTTCGCACATAATTAAAAAAGAAAAGGTCTTGTGTTGTTTGTGTGCTTTTCTTACTATATCACGTCCCCTTGATAAGGGCTTCTTTCAAATGCCATAAATGCAAATGCATTGTACCCTGTTATGGACTGGTATATATCCCGGGTATGTTCCTACCTCACATCTAGTGTTTATGAATACCACCATAACTCTGACCCGGATGAAAAATTTGATAAAGTTTCATTCATTCCTGACTTTCACATATCGCTTATCCTGTTTATCAGAGCACAGGGAGGAGGATCCATTGGATAGGGTGCAAACCCATCACAGCCACAGACACACACACACGTACACGCTCTTACAGACCCAGTCGCATAATATGGGGAATTTGAAAAAACCAACAAGACTATAACTCATGTCTTCGGACTGTGGGGGAAACCAGAGACTTGGAGGAAACCCACAACGCATGAAGAGAACATGCAAAGTCCATGCACACATAGCAGAAACTTTGGAGGTGTAAGGCAATGATGCTAACCCCTGATCTATCTTGCCCCACCCAGGTTAATGGAGATGAGAATGAAGTACTAGTATTTCCTGCTTATCATACACTTTGTCTTATTTTATATTTCATAAAGGAATACTTATTACTAGTGTCCATGCAAAGTTGTCTATTTGTACTGGAACATTGAAATGTATTTTTACTAAATATATTTTAATATAGTAACAATATTTTCTTATTTTAATATTATCATCATCATTGTCTATTCTGTATACAGGGTTGCAGGGGGCCCAAAGCCTATCCCAGGCGACTTAGGGCACCTGGACGGGGAGCCAATTCGTTGCATAAACACACACATGCTCATTCACACACTGGAACTTGACAGTTAGCCTAATCTGCGTGTCTTTGGACTGTGAGAGGAAACCAGAGTACATGGAGAACACCCACCAAGCACGGGGAGAACATGCAATCTCCATGGTGAGAATCGAACCCGGAGCCTCCATGGCCAAAATGATGCCATTTAATATTTGTTTAAAAAAATGTAAAAATAGTAATACTGTATACACACACACACACACACACACACACACACACACACACACACACACACACACTATATTGCCAAAAGTATTCACTCATCTGTCTTCACATGCATATGAACTTATGCATATGATGTTGGCCCACTCACACATTAGCAAGGTCCATAAAGACATGGCTGAGTGAGTTTGGTCTGGAAAAACATGACTGGCCTGCACATGAGTCCTGTCCTCAACCTTTGGGATGAATTAGAACGGAGACTGCGAGCCAGGCCTTCATGTCAAACATCAGTATCTGACCTCGCAAATGCTCTTTGTGTGAAAAAATGGTGGAAAAATTACATATACTGCATAATATGTAATTTTTCCACCATTTTTTCACACAAAGAGCATGCAACACTACACACAACCACACACAGACTATACTGTATATATGTATTTTTGTATTGTATATATACAGTACAGACCAAAAGTTTGGACACACCTTCTCATTCAAAGAGTTTTCTTTATTGTGTTCTTTATTGTGTTCTTTAGCCCAAACACGTCTCTTCTGCTTGTTGCCTGTCCTTAGCAGTGGTTTCCTAGCAGATATTCTACCATGAAGGCCTGATTCACACAGTCTCCTCTTAACAGTTGTTCTAGAGACGTGTCTGCTGCTAGAACTCTGTGTGGCATTGACCTGCTCTCTGATCTGAGCTGCTGTTAACCTGCGATTTCTGAGGCTGGTGACTCGGATGAACTTATCCTCCGCAGCAGAGGTGACTCTTGGTCTTCCTTTCCTGGGCCGGTCCGCATGTGAGCCAGTTTCTTTGTAGCGCTTGATGGTTTTTGTGACTGCACTTGCGGACACTTTCAAAGTTTTCCCAATTTTGCGGACTGACTGACCTTCATTTCTTAAAGTAATGATGCCACTCGTTTTTCTTTACTTAGCTGCTTTTTTCTTGCCATAATACAAATTCAAACTTTTGGTCTGTCCTGTGTGTGTGTGTATAAATATATATATATGATTATATTAATATAATATGTGTGTCGTGTGTAGTGTGTGATGGGCTCTATTGCTTTTCTAAGGATTACTAGGGCCCAAGCACTATGACATCAGCAAATATTTTACTAAAATCTTTACAAAATCTATTGTAATATAGTAACAATATTTATTAATTAAATAATTACATTTATTTGAAAATAATATTAAAATAGTAGACAGAATTTTTAAAAAACTATATTACAATATTATTAGTAAAAATACATTTAAATGCATAAAATTTTTGGTATTCATGTTTAAGTATAGGTGCTTTTTAAACAATAAAATATTTTTATTATATATAATATAATATAACATATGATATGATATATGGATGAATGAACGCTTTGTCGTTTTAAATCCTACCAACCCGGCTGAACGCGCACTTCCGCTTTCGTCACGCGCGAAGGCGTTACTTCCGGTTTGGCATAAGACGGAAGCAGAGGATGTGTGAAAGCTCAGCACTGGTTGTTGACATGGTACGTGAACGAAAACAAAACCTGCATGTTTAAACAAAACCCTCCAGTCCCACTGTTTAGCTTCTTTATGCAGCCGTCTCTCCGAGCCGCTGTGCTTTCTGCAGAAGATTACCTGCTTCATTGTTCCAGTGGAAATACTGTTTGACAGAAATGACACGATTAAACATGTAGAGTGTAAGCTGCTCGGAGTGTGTGTGTGTGTGTGAGTCATGTTAGCCGCTGCGCTAACCAGCTGCTGAAGTCACCCGTGTTCTTAGCTAATTCTTCTTAGCAGTGTTTAGGAGACGCGTGTAAAGGAGCAGGAGGACAGAAGCTGCGGGAGAAAATGAGACACACGCTGTCTTGTGTAGCAGTGAGAAAGACAGGCTGTAGCTGCACACAGGCTTTGTTAGCGGTGTTTTGCTAACTCGCTAACTACCATGCAGAGTTTCATGCAGCAGTAGGGAGAAAGCACTTGTGTCTACTTCTGCATCGGTTTCAAGTTGCTTTGAGCATGCACTGCTTTAACCATGCACTGTAAACCCTATACAGACGGGATTAGGTCTCCTGACCTGTGTGTGTGTGTGTGTCTAAGTGTTATGTAATGCTGCAAGCCATGTGATTGCTGTATAACACAGAGATGGGAGTGTTTTCATGGTGTACCTCTGGGCATCA
>JAAGKR010007948.1:0-33507 GCA_011419295.1 Clarias macrocephalus | reverse complement strand
CAGCCTCCCCCACCCCCTCGACTCATAGATGGGGGCGAAGCCTTCACTGTTCGTAGACTCCTCAAGTCTCGCCGCCGCGGGCGTGGCCTACAGTACCTAGTAGACTGGGAGGGCTATGGTCCAGAAGAGAGAAGCTGGGTACCCGCCAAATTCATCCTAGACCGTTCTCTAAAAAGTGACTTCCACAGACTTCACCCTGAGAAGCACCCGCGAGAACGCCTGGAGGCGTCCATAGAGGGGAGGGTACTGTCACGACACGTCAAGCCACAGCCCCGTCATGATCACCTGAGAACTCCCATTCCACACTCTCAACCACTTCTTATATCCACCCGCCTCACTCTCGGCTCTCCACACACCTGTACATTATCAGTGATCACCTTTCATACCTATATAAACCACACTCTGCCACCACCAGGTTGCCAGTTTATTGTGTGCCTCACCAGCCCAATTTACCAGCGTTTCGTTTAGTCTCGTCTCGTCATAGTCTGTCTAGTTATCGACCTCGTTTTGTTTTACCGACCACGTCTACGCCTCTTGCCCTTTGAAGTCTAGTTTTGGATTTTGCCGTTATCGACTGCTTACCTGTTATCGACCACGAACTTGGATCACGGACCTTCTCTCTACTCCACGGCTTAGACCCTCGCCTGTTTACGACCACGATTTATCCTCACTCCACGCCAAGCTCACACAGCTCTCTCTTCCCGCGTCGGCTCTGCATGCTCCCGCTTCAGCGCAAGGATCAGGTTTCACACGCCGGCATACACATCGGATTGCGCCTCGCTCGCGCCGGCTCCGCGCGCTTCCGCATTCCAGCGACACTTCTCCTGCTCACACCGCAGCGCGGAGATAAACTCAAGTCTTGCTTTTATTATCACCACTCTTCTGGCTCAACTATACACGAGCACTCACTACTTCCTGTCTGTGATCGACTCATAATCTGCACTTGGATCCATCGCGCCCTCTGCCGGCCCCCGACAGAGATAAGCCTTTGTGTTCTTTTTGTTCAGCATGGCTTTCACAGTCTCTTGCTTGATTTTGTACTCTGACCTTAACTGAGGCAAGTGAGACTTGCAGTTCTTTTACCTGGAGTTCTTTTACAAACTGCTGGATGAGTTGTCATTGTGCTCTTTGAGTAATTTTGATAGGCCGCCCATTCCTGGGAAGGTCCACTACCGTTCCAAGATTTCTTCTTTTGGGGATAATGGCTCTCACTGTGTTTTGCTGCAGTGCCAAAGCCATAACAATTACTTTATAACCCTTTTCCAGACTAATACATTGAATTAAATTACTTTGTTCTTGAATTTCTTTGGGGTGGAGCATGATGTGTTGCTTTTTTTTAAATAGATATTTTAATGTGCTTCACTTTGTCAGACAGGTTTTATTCATGTAATTTCTTGATTCAACAAGTCTGGCATTAATTGAGCCGAGGTGTTACATGTGAAATTTAACCTTACAAGAAAAAGATTTTGGTTAATCACAAATCTTTCATAATTTATCGGGAATGAAAGGGGGGACTTATTATTGACAAATGTGCAAAAATAATAATAATTAATGACACTTTTTCACAGCACTGTAAAGATCTTTACTTGTATGTTTAAGAGTATGTTGAACTGTGTTCTTTATATCATCATTATGATTTCTTTAATATTAACATCGTTTTTTTTTTTTTTTTTTTTTCAGAGAGGAAGCTGCAGAGAATGAAAGCAGGTGAACATATTATATTATTACAGTATATTGTGTTTCTAGCAGCAATGCATGTTACACTGCAGCTTTTAATGCTGACAGTTTACAAGGAGTGACTGGGACTGTTAGAGGATGAGATACTTTTACTTCAATCTAATTAATGTCTGTAACATGTTCTGTATTAGTACATGCCTGCTGTAGCTGCGCTGTAGTTGTACTGGATATTATAAGATATACTGTACTGTAGTAACAAAATTATTTGGATATGAACATAGTTACAGCTTTACAATGATACATATATAGTGTAAAATGTGTATAATTAGTATAATTATTATTCTTCATTTAGAATTAAAAATATGTGAATAGGATGTATAATGACTGTGGTGGGATGGTGACTTAGTGATTAAAACTAAAGCCTCGCACCTACAGGTGCTCTGTGGGTTTGGTGGGTTTCCTTACACCGTCCAGTGACAGGTCAACAGTTGGTGGATTACTGTTTCCAAATTTAACATAGTGTGTGATTGTGTGTGTTTCTTGTGATAGGCCTTGGGTTACATTACAAAATACTCACAAACCACAAATGTAATTGTTTTTTGTAGGATTTTATCTGATAGAACAACACAAAATGGCACATACTTGTGAAGTGGAAGAAAAATTAAATGTGGTTTTACAGTACTTATAATTGAATTATTTACAAATAAATATCTAAAAAGTGTGGCATGCATTTGTATTCAGCCCCCTGAGTCAATACCTTTCTCTGCTATTAGCTGTTAATGTAGTTTTTCACCATATATGGCATTTTGCATTTAAGCCAAAAGGTTAAAGTTTGATCTTATCTGTCTTCTTTCACATGTTTGCAACGTAAACGCTGCAATATACTGTACAGTACATCTAAAAAAAATTATGTTGTGAAAAAGTAAATTTAATTTCGTAATTTAATAAAAAAAATACTTTATTCTAAATTGCATTACATTAGAAGTAAAATATTTCAAGCCTTTTTTGTTTAAAAAGATTTCGGTTGGAAGGCAGAAAATCCAAGTTGCTTGAAATCAAGTTTATATAGTCTGAAATAATTTAATTAAAAAAAAAAGGTTAGAAAAATGTTACTTTACATGTACTGAATCTATATTCTATAAAGGATACTCTTACGACATAAAATGTAATTTTTTCATAATATTAAAATTTTTTGAGATGCACTGTGTGTGTGTGTGTGTGTGTGTGTGTGTGTGTGTGTGTGTGTGTGTGTGTGTGTGTGTGTGTGTGTAAATGCGCTGCATCTGGAGAGAAAGGGCATAGGCCCCCGAGAGGATATAGTTTTTTAGTTGGAATTTTTTTGTTTTAAATTTTCTTTTGGTGTCTTTTTTAGTTCTCCAATCCACACCACGTAACAGTTTCTAGTTCAAGCTAGAAAACCATGCCATTTTATACAATTGTTTATATACAACATAGACAAAATGATTGTGTTTTATCCTCAGAAATACAGTGGCTGAAGCAGGACTCAGGTAAGAATGAAATTTGTGATTTTAAGATAAAAATAATTGTTTATTTGAGAAAACATATGTTATACAACCAACAGACACCAACCCCCAGACAAATACTGTAATTAATAAAAACTGAAAAGCATTACATGTGCTCTCACTGTCAATAAATGTAATCACAAGTGTATCTTGGAGGTTTATAAAATTGTTATTCAGCCTACTGTAACAATGTACAGTACAGACCAAAAGTTTGGACACACCTTCTCATTGAAAGAGGTTAAATTTGTATTATAGCAAGAAAAAAGCAGCTAAGTGAAGAAAAAAACGAGTGGCCATCATTACTTTAAGAAATGAAGGTCAGTCAGTCCGAAAAAATGGGAAAACTTTGAAAGTGTCCCCAAGTGCAGTCACAAAAACCATCGAGCGCTACAAAGAAACTGGCTCACATGCGGACCGCCCCAGGAAAGGAAGACCAAGAGTCACCTCTGCTGCGGGGAGGATAATTTCATCCGAGTCACCAGCCTCAGAAATCGCAGGTTAACAGCAGCTCAGATCAGAGAGCAGGTCAATGCCACACAGAGTTCTAGCAGCAGACACGTCTCTAGTACAACTGTTAAGAGGAGACTGTGTGAATCAGGGCTTCATGGTAGAATATCTGCTAGGAAACCACTGCTAAGGACAGGCAACAAGCAGAAGAGACTTGTTTGGGCTAAAGAACACAAGAAAGAACAAAATAAAGAAAACTCTTTCAATGAGAAGGTGTGTCCAAACTTTTGGTCTATACTGTATGTTTTGCACAAAAAGTGTTTGAAACAGAATTCAGACAATAATAATATTGAACTGTTGAATAGATCATTAATTAATTAATTTGTATGATATTTTTATTGACCTCATGCAGGTAAACATAATCTATCAATCAACACATTTGTATTATCTATAAAAATGTATAGTGAAAAAGTAGAAATGTAAACTGCCTAGTCAATATATTTACACAGTCTTATGCAACTGTTCCTTGTAGATCTGACTTGTTTGGCTGATCTTTTTTTTCCCGGGGGTGGGGGGTGGGGGGTGGGGGAGGTTGTTCTGTGGGATCGGAGAGGACCGGCTGGCCTTTGGTCTCTATGTAATGAATCTAGAATATATGAGTTTCAACAAACTTTTTTTTTCAATATTCTTAATGAAAGTAATTGTGATGGCAATACATGTGGCTTTCATTTATAATTGTATACTTAGTCCACTTTGTAAATCCACTGAGATATATATTTGATCCCAAAAAATTTAACCCATACCACAAGTGTTAATAAAACATACTTTTATAACTTGTATTATTCACTATTGAATGAAAGTATTTGTAAAATTATATTATGTTGTTGCAGCTTGTCCTTGTCCAATATTTGAGTTTGTTACATGAATTATTTAATAGTAATATTAAAGAACTGTGTTCTTTATATCAACAGTGTGACGTCTTTAATATTAACATCATAATGTTGTTTGTTTGTTTTTTAGAAAGGAAGATGCAGAGGATGGAATCAGGTGAACTTTATATAGTTTTCCAATAAAAGAAGACCTGTGAGTAGAGATCACATGTTTCTGTCAGCAGTGCATGTTACACTGCTGCTTTTAATCTTGAGGCTTCATAAGGAGTTACTAAGGTTATAATGTGGCTGTTATGTACAATAATATTTTCTTTACTAGTTGAAGGTGTGGATGATGTGGAAGAAAAATATGTTGGTTTAAATGTAAATTTTGATGCATTATATATTTTTGTTAATACCTCAAACGTTTACTTCCATTTATTTGAATAAAATGTTGGCAAATATATATATATATTTTTCAGTTATGACTCGAAAGAAAAATGTCAGTAAAATGTAAGGTCTTGACTTATTTACAATAGCAACTTCTGCACAAAGTAACGCACAAAACATTCCACCTTAAAAGTTGCCAGCAGCCTCTCAGCAGCACAAAGAATATAGCTGTATTGCTAGCTAAGAATAACTAATAACTTTATCAGTGATTAATTAATTGCTGCAGAACATTCTGGATTTTTTTTTTTTTTTTAACAAAATGAAAGGTGTAAGTTTCCATAAAATTTCAATGTGAGGGCTCTAATGCCAGAGTTAACGTACCCAGACTTTACTCTGCAGAATCAATGCCACTTTCACTACCCCTTTGTATAGTCTGGATGGACTCATCTAATGCTAGAAGCGTCTCCATGAGAATGATAACTAATACACTCCTATCACAGATAGTTACTAGTAATAATGGAGGAACACACCTACTGTATTACAGGTCATCACTATTATAAGTGTACCTTGAACTGTATTCTTTATATCAACACTGTAATGTCTTTAATAAACATCGTACTATTGTTTGTTTTCAGAGAGAAAGCTTCAGAGGATGGAAGCAGGTGAACCTATTGTATATTTTTCCAATAGAGATAGAGTGGGTCGAGATCATGTGTTCAAGAAATATAAGGATGTTGTTTGAGAATGAGAAATACCTTTATTTGAGTCTAATTAATGCCTGCTGTACATACCTACATGAATTGTAACACAAAAGAATCATGATACATCACTGAATCAATTTCCCCAATCTCTATAAAATATATAACAAAATATACTTTATATATACAAAAATATACCAAATATACTTTGTACACAGTATATCTGTGGAAAATTACATTAAATAATTGCATTCTGGTTTGTGTTGTCCATTTATCGTTACAATGATTAGTCATTTCGTGCAATTGTTTATATACAGGGTAAAGAAAATATTTTTAAAAATTTGTTTGTTTTTTTTAACCCCAGAGCTGCAGAAGGAGGTGATGTACAGAGGTAAGAAGGAAATTTGTGTGATCGTACAGATTGTTTCATTAAGCAAATTAAAGAAACATCCATCAACTAATTAACAGACTTCAACCTGCAATCAAATTTATTAATGTTTTAAACATTGAGAAGTGTGATAACAGGTGTCTTTCTCAATAAATATAATTACAAAGGCACCTAGGAGGCTTGTTAGATGTTTTAATGTTGCTATTGCGACTACTGTGATGGAGGTTTCATACAAAAATGATTGAATGAGAAATCAAACAATAATGATATCACATGTCAGTTGAATGGACAATTAATTAATTTGTATAAATATTTACTGACATCATACAGGTAAACATAATCTGTTAACTTAGAGTACACTGCCTAGCTAGCCGCCTTGCCCCCCCCCCCCCCGCAAGAAATAAATATAATATTTAACACTCTAATATTTAAATGAACTACATGTAGCTTTGATTACTGCACACATTTGCTATGGCATTGTTTGAAGAAACAGTTGCAAAATCAGACCATTTCATTTAATTCAGAGTTGCATTACTTTTTTGCCAAGATCTTGTATTAATGATTGTGGAGTCTCTATCATGAACATTTTTCTCTTTTCAGGACTTCTGAGACAGGAAAATAAATACGGTAATTACTCTCAAGCTTATAAACTTTTAGAACTTTTTGTGAATTGAATATAATGTATGCATCAACTTTGAAAGAATTGGAAAGCAAGGTCAATTATATATATATTTTTTTCTATCCACTGAAGACATTTAGGTTTGTCTTACAGTTTCTGATATTTACATCTATATTTGTTAAACAAACCATATTTTATCTGAACTCACCTATTATTTTATGTACTCAAAAATATTGGAACATTTTACTGACAAACTTTTATGTGGCCTCTGGCCTCATTGTTTAAACAATTACTAAGTCTGAATTTCCGCTCTTGCTTTGAGCCCTGGTCAACTATGCAAACTGCATTTGGTGTTATAAAAGCTGTCTATAGAAGAAAAGCAAGCCTTTTTAAAACGTAGAAATATGGGAAAAATCTATCACAGCAACAATTTGGAATAGCCTGAAAAAAAAGAGACAATTTATGCTATACTAAGAAGAAGACCAAGGAAAACAGCAGCTGATGACAGAACATTATGACAAGTATACAAAAAGCACCCAAACTACAGTCACAGACATGAGCAACAATCTTAACAAGGCAATAGAGAAGGTTGCAGGATGGGACCTCCATGGTCTGGAACCTGTAAGCACTAGAGCCTGGAAGCAAGCAAGCGAAAACTCATACCCAAGTACATTTACACACACCACAGAGTAGCTTATATTGAAGCATTTAACCTGTCCTAATTGTTCATATGTCTTCCCTTTATACATTCACAGTCAGATAATGTAGATCTCATAAAACATCTTAAATTTGATGATGATGATGCATTATTTACTTAACCTAACATTGGTATCACTTAGTCAGACTGATATACTGTAAAATCATTTAGCTTATGAGAGCGAGAGAATTAAGAGTCTGCCATTACTAGTTACGCCATGATTTTCATTTCACCACCTTTGCCAAAGTGTATGGATGCCTGTATGGACATGTATAGACACTTTGTCCTATAAATATTTTCACATGTACAAATAAAAAGTTTAACAGCAAAATGCAAACTCAGTTTCTGCAGTTTTGAGAAAAAAACAAACAAAAAAAACAGGTTTTGTTTCTTTTTTTTTTAATCAAGCAAAAGACTGAAAGAGAATATCTTGCATTTTTTATTTGCATCACAATTTGATTATCAAATTTCTGAGTTTTGTTGCACTCAAAATGTTTTTAATTATAAAGATTGTTAAAGATAAAACATCAGTTCACAGCATTATCAGCCTACTCCTGTTCCAAGTTTAGTTTCACTTCAATGTAATGTAATCCTTTTTTTTTTCTTAGCTTTTGCAGTCTCCAAAATGTTTTAAATCACTAATGGCAGCTGAGCTAATAATTTTGTTTTACTGATCACGTGACAGGAATAAGTTACATATACATACAGTTGTGTACAAGTTTAAACTTTCCCAAAGTCATCAAGCACAAATACTAAACTTGTCATGGTACTTTGTTCTGCCTGTATATCAATCTAACTGTTAATTGGCCACTTTATAAAGGGGGAAAATGCTGATTGATAGTTATTGCATTGTCATGCTTTGTTTTAATCTATCTGAATTTGGATAAACATTGTTTGATTACATTTTCACAGAGGCTGTAAAACAGTACGCAGGTAAGAATGTTTTTATACTTTATTATGTATTGTGTGTGTGTGTGTGTCTGTGTGTGTGTGTGTGTGTGTGTGTGTGTGTGTGTGTGTGTGTGTGTGTGTGTGTGTGTGTGTGTGTGTGTGTGTTTGGAGGGCTGGGCAGGGTATGTTTAATCTCATTTTATTTTTTATCATAATTTTCAATTGCGCTTCCAACAATTATAAAAATAAGATCATTAAGATTAAATGGTGCCACATTCTGTTTCACACTGAGTGTTCCTCTTCTGTCTTGTAATCCAGGCCATCTGTTGGTTTTACAGTGCTGCACTTTCAACATTTAATAAAAAACTAAACAGCCAAGTCTATTAGCACCTTGTCATCCAATCACATATTTTGTACAGCCAAAAGAGCTATCTACAAAGCATTATGGCTACAGTTCTTTATCACAGCAGTGTAACAGGTTATGCAAGCAGTTGAGATCTTGTTTTATAGAATTGATGGTTCAACTTGAGTACCCATCTTAGTGCGAAAAGCAGTTGTACTGACATGTCAGTTTATTTCTGTGCTAAAAACTGCACTGACCTACAGTACCTTCACCCTTGTTGAACATCCTAGTGCTAGTCCTAGTGAATTGGTACTATTTGAGATAATAATTATAAATAATTATAATATAATAATTATAGATGGAAAGTCCAAGAAGAACCAAGAAGAAAGAAAAAAAAGACATTTAAACAATTAAAAGTCAGTGATAATTTTGTTGATTTTGGTGAAGAATTCAATGTGAATGTGGTTATATTTAGTGTGAAAGTCCAGTCAGTGAGTTAGAGCAGCTCTGTCTCTGCTGGCACAGTCTCTTCTCTTTCGACCACATGACTGCGTGTCTCAGAATATTGAAATGTTCAAATGGTTTCCTTGTAGTGTTTGTATAAGTTGATTTATTAACAACCCACAGTTCATTTATGATAATGTGAATATATACACTACTGTATAGTTTCACAGGCGTACATCCTTCTTCTTTTTTGTGTGAAATTGTTAAGAGTATTATATAATCAGTCTACACACCCCTGAGGTGAAATGGTTTATTCTTGACTTTTAATTAAGAGGTCAAAGCAATTGGAGGCCACGTTAGGGAGAAAAAAAGAAGAAAGAAAGTGAGAAATGGGCGAAAGATAAAAGTATGTAGCGGTAAACTAAAAGCAGGATACATGGGGACTCTTTCATTTGAAAATACAATTAATTGTATTTGGAATTGTTCATTTTTTGCTTTATTGTAAATATTCTGCTAATTTTTTTCTATTTATCTCCATGTTGTCTCCTTTCTGACAACAGTGTGTTTTCCTTTAAAAATGTACTGCAAATAAAGTATGTAGTGTTTTGCATATAGTGGTACTGTAAAATATAAAATTGATTTACAATCCACATACAATTTTGAAGGTGCAATGGCACCTATTGTGACACAGAGACAAAGAAGCATAAATATATATATATATATTTTATATTTATTATTGCTATGACATCCCTAAATAAGATGTGATCCAACCAGTTGACTGTGGAAATATCACAATTAATTGATTAAGGTCCACTTGTGTGTAGTCAATGTCAAGTGATTTGTCACGTGATGCCAGTGTAAATACAACTGGTTAGAAAATCCCCTCAGTCTGCAACACTATGCAAGCAATATGAAGACCAAGGAGCTCTCCAAACAGGTCAGAGACCAAGAAACAAATAACTGCAGGTTGTAATGCCATAAAATAGGATAAAACCCAATTTCCATACGTTTTCTCTATTTACAAAAGAGTATTTAAATGTTTTACTTTTTAATCTTCTCCAAACCTCTTATACGAACATCTCACTCTGTGTTTGTCTTTCAGTGGATGTGACTCTGGATCTTGATACAGCTTTTCCATATCTCACTGTGTTTTCTGATTTAAAACAAGTGACTGAAGTAGGCGAGTGGAAGAAACTCCCTGATACCCCACACAGGTTTTCTCATAATGGCTATGTTTTGGGAAAGCAAGGTTATTCCTCTGGGAGATTTTATTTTGAGGTGCAGGTCAGCGGAAAAAGTAGGTGGACTTTAGGAATCATTAGGGAGAATGTTAACAGAAAGGGGCATATTGCATTGAGTCCTCAGAAAGGAGTCTGGGCTATAAGACTGTGGGATAAGACTGAGTACAAGGCTTGTGCTGATCCTGAAACCCCCCTCACCCTGCTGTATAACTTGGAGAAGGTGGGGGTGTTTGTGGATTATGAGGAGGGTCTGGTCTCCTTTTATAATGCTAACTCCAGATCTCATATCTACTCTTTCACTGGTCAGTATTTCAATGAGAAGAAACTCTATCCACTCCTCTGTCCTTGGAACAATGGAGATGGTAAAAATTCAACACCAATGATCATCACTCCTGTATTTAAGACTGAATAAATTTTGACCTCACACATTTAACCATCGTTTAAATAGTCAGAATGAAAATAATTATTGTACTTTTTTTCTGAATAATTTTAGAAACAAATATATTCATTATTGAATATCAACACATTTAAGTGCTGTACCTTTGTTAAGTGCTAAATACCTTTGTTTGCATAAAGAAAACACATAATCATAGACCTTAATATCATTTTCATTTTAAATGAAATATGAACATTAAATAAAATATGATGTTAAGCTGCAGATGTGTGTGTGTGTGTCCTTTAGACCACATCTAATACAAGCATAATCAGATTTATGTTTTAGTAATAAACATGTAACGATTATTCATTTTTTTTAAAGAGAAAGAAAAAGAATAAATATACCTATAAGTACTAAATTATGTTGATACAAATGTGAACAGGATTATTATCCACACAGCAAACAAATTCTTACACATAGGATGGCTGAGGAAGCCTTATTAATATTTATGGGAGGATATTTATTCATTACCTGATTGGTTGCACCTGTATCCTGACTGCTGTGAAACGTTGTCATGGGGAGAGTACACTGACTAGTGCAAGAAATACAATTAACCAACAAGAAAGACTTTCATTTAAGTTTCTGTTTAAAATGCTCTCCAGCTGCTTTAATTAATATTTTAAATATTTTTATTTTATATATTTTATCTCTGTGCCGAAGGCACAGTAGTGCCTTCTATAGGTAGTGCGTGGTTTATCACGCACTACCTATAGAAAAACCCAGCAACCATAGTTCCTGCCCTCTAAGACATAAGGTCCACATGTTGAATTACATAAAAGCCATTACATTACATATCAGGAGGGAGAGAGAGAGTGAGAATAAAGCTTGCAGTAAAATGTTCGTATCCTGAACAGTAATAAACAGTGATGCAGCATATTACATTGAAGCCCTCAGTGTCACTGTGTATTTGTGTATTTTCAGCAGGCAGAGTGGCTCCTTCCCTGTCCAGCCACAGAACCTGTAGCTGCAGTGTACCAACTGCACAGGGCCTTGTGTCCTCTAGGGCCTCACTAACCCTGCACTTTTTATGTATATATATTATAAGTACATTTTTATTATTTATTTATTAATGTGTTTTTTTTATTCAGGTATGTTAATACATGCAATCAAGTGTGTTTATACATAAAATAATACAATCAAGGACATAATTATGAAATATTGTATTCACTTTTTTCACCTGATGTTGCATCATTACCTCTGATTGATTGCTCACTGCCAGAGAGAAGCTATGGGTTACAAATCAATAATGTGTCTGCAACACAAGAAAACGACCGATTTCTGAAACACGATTCAGGTGCTAAGAAATAATAAAAGCTTAAAAAGCAGTTAAATTTCAATCATCCACATTTTAGGTCGCTGTTGAAAAAGAGGCTACGGTACACTGAACATGCATTGCATTATATTTTACATAAAATATTATGAAAAATGGTGAAATTTAAGAAGACAACTTTCTTTATACAGTATTTTCCCCTTAGATTCCCAAACACATCTTGTGTAAAGCTGCTTTGCGACAATGTCAATTGTTAAAAATGTTATACAAATAAAATTGAATTGAATATAACAAATATATATTATGAAACATATTAATTTTTAAATAATATGATACTAATGTTTTAATATTACGGATATTTCAGAAATCAGTATTTGGTGGAATGACCCTGATTTGCATGTATTGGCATGCTTTGGTCAAATAATTTCCTCAAACGGCCTGGGACGGGATGCTGAAGGAAGTTTAGGATACCTCCTGAATTCATGCCTCCAATTCCTCCAGTGTTCAATGCTTTGTCCTGTACACCTCATCCTTTGTGTAGCAAAAAATAAATAAATAAATAAATCACATGGAGTGACATCTGGACTTCTTTCAAGCTATTCATGAGGTCTGTGTCATCCCAGCCAACGTCCTGGAAAATGCTCATCTAACCATGCATGCACAGTAAGAGCAAAATGGGGTCGTGCTCCAGTAGAGGTTCTATAGACATTAAATATTGCCTAGTTAATTTTTTTTTACCCACCCTGTATATATATATATATATGTACACCGACTTTAATGTCTTTCGCAGTATAATAATAATAATAATAATAATAATAATAATAATAATAATAATAATAATAAAAGGCGTTTTATATTCGTTTATGGACTGTAGCGTAAAGTATAATGGCCCTCTATCGTTTCTGACATTAATTGCAGAAGTTGGAAAAGTTACCCTTTCGCAACGGGTCATGAGAACCGTGACAGGAAGAAGGACCATGAAAAGTTAAATGCGATACTTGTTGGATTTCTGTTAACAGGAGACCTTATCTACGGTGAGTAGCCTCATAAACCACACATCACGATGTAAGAGTTAGTGATGACGTTAAACAGACCTATAATCCTTTATAATGTTTTATATCACACCGGCTTTCGTATTAGGCGAAAGTGAAAGTGTTCCGTGTGTACCGTTAGTTTTTAGGCGTTCAGAGTTGGAGTTCTTTTTTTTTCTTTTTTTCTTTTTTTTGCCCCGTCAGGCGGGTTATTAGGTGGGTAAGACTTTTCTTACCGGTCATGATAAAAATGAGAGAAATGGGCGGGTGTTATGGTGACATGCAAATATACCAATTAGCCGAAGTACATATACTGTGCGTACTGTAGGGAAGCGCGTTGCTGCCGCCGAATACTACTGCTAATATTCTTTGTTTACGTTTAAACAAGATATTTTCACGTTATGACGTGATCTTTTCACGTTATTTTAAGATATTTTCACGCTATTCATGTAACATTCGGGAAAATAAAAGTAAAAGGAGAAGGGAAGGGAAGTGAGGGAATGTGAGGGATGTGCAGTGGGAGTGAGCAGCAAAACACTGAGCATATGCTAACATGTACATCACGTGTTGTGAAGAAGGAAAGATGGTGGAGGAAAAGCTAAAAAAAAAGTTGAAAAAAGGGGTATATGAACAGGCAAGGCAAATAAACCAATGTAATACATTGTATTAATAATTAATTAATAAATATATGAATAAGTTGAAATGCTATGGAAGGTAAAATGATTACCCTGATAGCTTGGTTAAAAAAAAAACTTTGCCCATCACTGCAGTTTTGTAAAAACAGTTTAAACAAACTGCTAGTTTTCATTCTGATGTGTTTCAGATGCAGGGCTTGTGTCCTTGCATGTTGTTTTTGTGATTTAAAAAAAAAAAAAAAAAAAATTGTGAATGTTTGTTAGCTAGCCCAGCAGTTAATGTTGTTGTCTTGGTAAAGCAGATCCTTGCATGTATTTGTGTTACATTGGGGTGTATTTGTATTTTGTAATAGTTTGCTTATTGAGGTAAATTCAATACAATACATTTTTGTTTGTATAGCAATTTTAACAATGTACATTGCCGTTTAGCTTTTCAGAACTAGGGTTAGGGTTAATTCATCATTAGGGTTAGGGTTAAATGATTCTTTATGTACTTTAATTCCTCCCAGGTGCGCATGCAGTTCAGGGGCAGGTGAAAAGTGGACAAACTGCCTTTTTGCCTTATCCATTTTCACAGAAATTGGCACAGTATTTCTATTATAACAGCAGTTTGCTAAAGAGTACTATTTTTATTTTTTAAACAAACAACACAGTGCACATTTTAATGTCATAGTTACATTTACTCACTCACTCACTCACTCACTCATCATCTATACTGCTCACAGGGGGCCTGACTATCCCAGGAGACTTGGGGCACATGGCAGGGTACACCCTGGACAGGGTGCCAATCCATCGCAGGGCACAGACACACACACATACGCTCACTCATTCTACGGACAATTTGGGAACGCCAATTAGGACCCTGGCGGTGCAAGGTGACAGTGCTAACCATTACACCACTGTGCCGCCTAGTTACATTTAATGTTACAAAATATCTATAAAATATATATAAAAGTTTTGATGACAAAAATACTTTTCTTTGTTATATAACAGCTAGTTTTTAATAATTTGTCATAAGACTTAGGTTGTGTGGTGCATCTGCCCTAAAAGTCCTTGTAAACAAGTTGTTGCAGAAACAACAGCATAATAGAATGTATACCTTAATGAACCTGTGGTTCATGTTAAACATAAATTTTCAGATCTGCGTCTCTGTATGAATTTAACCTGTACTGCTTTTTATAATTAATCAATAACTTTGCTTTCACAACTTTATGTGTGCTGTCCTATACATATTTCAATCTGCACACAGTCTCTGTTTGTTTGTACTTTAATTCAGGTGTACAGTTATTGCTTTATGCTGCTTAAAAACAAGAACATTTACCTTATATTGCCCTCCTGGGTCTCAGTTTATCGACTGATTGCAGTACAGCATGCTTTTTGTTTGCGTGATTATGACTTTTGTTTGTTTGCCAGACTTGGTTGTGCTGGGTGCTCATGTATTTTATTTTTGTCTGAGTTTTTTTCCTGATCCTGAACAGACTAAGTGTACAAAGTAAAGATGCACTGGGAAATATCTAAGCAGTCATTTTAATTAAATAGATGTTTAAAACTGCAGCAGTTGACTCAAAGTGCTTTCCAGAAGAATAAACATACTATACAGTATGTACACTTACACACATAAGCTTTTTAGGAGATTGAGAGCCTCAAAGTAGGCTGGACATTATAGTTGGTGTAGTTTTGACAGATTTTGTAGTTTTAAATGGTGGAAAAGAGAAATGGTGAAATCAGCGGCAGTTGTGTGAAAGCTTTATGCACATAGACAAAATTTATAGGAGGCGTGACTCCTTGCATTACGTTATCTTAATTAGTTTGCTAGGGTTAATGTTAGATATAGGATTCAATTTTTCATACAACTGTCGTTGATTTCACCATTTCACTTTTCCATAGTTTAAAACTACAAAAACCTGTATAAATGGTTACACCCACTATAAGCCTACTTTACGGCTTGTGGTGTCGTAAAAAGTGACATCACATGCTTTCCTTGGCGCAGTCCTACTCCTTGGCGAAAGTAAGTATAGAAAGCTTTATAAATAACCTTCATGTCCTACACTGTGGTATGAATGTTTTCAGTCCTAAATAAACTTTGAGCGCAAATGAGTGATTCCGAGATGCTTAGTAAATATGGACCCTGGTCTTTAAACAAGTGTGTGGGAGCAAAAGGAGATGTTTTAAAGTTGATCTGAATGACCTTCGGCACTAATACAGTATCTATAAAATGACTGACACGAGGCACATGTAAACATAAATATTGGAGGACAGTTTAAAAAAAAAAAAAAAAAAAACTTCTCAGCTACATAAAACCTCTAGGCATTTCTATGATATTGTAATTTTTTGGACTTATTTACATAAGCTAAATAGATCAATAAATAAATCTGTTTTAATTTGGTCAGTGAAATTGGTTACCTCAAAGGGCCCAACGTTCTAATAATTATGGTTCTGGAAACAAAGTGTATTAAACATAGATATATAAACAAATAAAAGCATATCAGACCAGAAAATTTACTTTGACAAAGAGGCTTTAGTATATTCTTAGGAAGAAAAATATAAAATAATATGAGTGAAGTTTTTTGATAGAACTGATGTGTTAAGGTTTGCTTCTTTCATAATTTGTTAAATATTATATATTTCTTGAAAGCCTGAACCAACATTGATAAACTTTCTTTCAGGAATGATGTTTTCGTGTGTGATTCTCCTGATTCTCTCTAGCTTTATGGAAGCTTACTCAGGTATGAATACACTTACACACACTTACAGTATGTGCATAGGGGGTGTCGGGTGCATGAGTTAAATGTTGTTGAGAAAGCTGATCTTTGGGGTGGTTAAGGACATACAACTTATAAAACCTTAGAGTTGTTCTTTTATGTACAGTATATGTGACCAAATGCTTCAATTAAACTGTTGAGTTGTATCTAGGTAAATAAATATTGGTTATTCATTATTTCACCTTTGTGGTGTTAGTGCTGAGATCAGTTTGAAAAGACACATGCTGACTTTCATGGCTAAAATTCATCTACAAGAACTGCTGGTAACTTTCCAACTGAAATACTGTATATCCAGGTATCTGTTCATTCACTCACTCATCATCTATACCACTTAATCCTGTATTCAGCGTAACAGGGGGGCTGGAGCCAATCACAGGAGACTTGGGGCACGAGGCAGAGTACACCCTGGACAGGGTGCCATTCCATCGCAGTGCACACACACTACAGCCAATCTGGGAATGTCAATTAACCTAACCTACCTGTCTTTGGGAAGAAACCCACCAAGCACAGGGAGAATATGCAAATTCCATGCACACAGAGATGGGAATTGAACCTGGCTGGGAATCGAACCCAGACCCTGGAGGTGCAAGGCGACAGTGCTAACCACTACACCACCATGCCGCCTTGTTCATTCATTATTATTATAAAATAATAAAATCGAAGAACCTCTACAAATATGTGCACACAGGTGATGTGTGAAATCATTTTACAATTGTCAAGAACATTTTAGTCATAAAAATTGTAGTGTTGCAGATGCAGAAAAAGCATGCACATAAAAAAAACAGATGCATTAAATTGGCAACATGCTCATGGTAGTTCATAAACATATGAGCACATGTCTGCTGCAAAACCAAAAAACATTCACTAATGTAAAACCACACTGCAAACTGAGAAAAAATTAAACAGGATTCATAAGCCTATACTATTCCCCTAATGGCAGCTTGGTCCAATCTCATCAGTTTCCTCTTAACTCTCTTATCAATGAGGCATTTTCACACAGAAAAAAGCCACTCTTGGCTGACCAGTCAGTCTGACTATTGTGTGTAAAAATCATTCATATCATATCATTAATCTACCAGAACAATGTGAGACTGATCAGTGACTGTTGGAAACTAGAGCTGTGTGACATTTTAATAAATTTTAATATTTTTTAAATTACTTAATTCAATGCTTATGTACAGGAATCACAAATGATTAGTTACCTTGGAGTCTAGTCCGAGTCGTTCGTTCTTTGCCACGTGACTCCCATAGACGATATGTAGTGCAATAGATTCAAAAGAACGATCGAATCAGACTAGAATATATGATGGTGCGCTGCTCATTCTGTTTATAAAAATATGTCCATAGCTGCATTGTAATATTTTAATTACTGGAACTATAGCAAACATTTGTGTATGTGGACTGTATGGGAGTCTGTTTATTGAAAAAATTAACATTTTATTTTATTTCTGGTCAAAAGAACGAAATGAACGAAATGGCTCAAAAAAGATTCGCTCATTTTGATGAACGAGATTCAAAGAACCGAGTCACTAAAATGATTCAGACTTCCCATCACTAGCCGAAGTTGGTTCCCCCATCGAAATGCGTTTTCTTAGCACCACCCCCGTGAAACTATCGCTGGAAGCGAGCATTCAGAGCAAGGCTCGTCCGCGAGAGGTTATGCGCGCGCCGCTGAACTGTACGTGGTGCGGTAAAGGACAAAATGGACATTGTTACCGTTTTTTAAATCCTTGGAATGGAAGAGACGGAGAATATTCCACGCGCCTTGAAAATGAAACTCATTATAACATGCGCTGTATTATTTTTTATCACGCTATACACAAACCATGATTTATTAATGCTATTTTACAAATTGAATAAGTTTTTGGTAATTTTTGATAATATATTTATTTATATATATATATATTTTTTTTTTTTAATGGCCAAGTACCAGTGCTGAGTCTGTGTGTGTGTGTGTGTGTGCGCGCGCACTACCAGTTAAAGGTTTGGACACTCACCTTCTAATTACATGGTCTTTTCTGTTTTTACTTATTTTTTTATTTCTACATTGTAAAACAGTGCTGAAGGCATCCAAAATAATCAATAATCTCCTATAAACAATTGATATTGAGATGTGTCTGCTACTTTACACTATTCTGTGTAAAACCTTCAGAATGGCTCTAATCTGAGGCTGGTAACTCTAAATAAATATCTCCTCTGTAGCAGGGGTAAGTTTTGGTCTTGCTTTCCTGGGATGGCCTACATGAGGGCCAGTTTCGTGATAGTACATGGTGGGTTTTGCACTTATCAATACTAACTTTGCAAGAACTATTCCAGAACAGCTGTTTTATTGGAAACTAATGAAATCAAGTACAATTTCCAAATACAAATCTTCACTATTAAGTACAATTTTGTTACATATGTTCAAGTTCAAATGTGTAGTTAAATAAGGTCACTTGTTACAAACAAAAGCAGAAATATATATTTTTGTTTACAATACAGAGCATTTAAAGGTGTTTGGTCCAGAAGCTCCTCTTGTTGCTGTAGCTGGTGAAGATCTGGTTCTGCCCTGTTATGTTAAACCCAGCACCAGTGCTGTGAACATGACAGTGGAGTGGTTCAGACCACATGTAGAAGACTCATTAGTGCATCTCTATAAGGATCATGGAGACAGAAATGAAAAGCAGGCTCAGTCCTACAGAGGAAGAACAAAGCTGTTTAAAGAAGAGCTACAGAAAGGGAATGCTTCACTCAAACTCTCAGCTGTCCAAGTGTCTGATGGAGGAAAATATAAGTGTTTCATTGAGGATAAATCCTGGTCTGATGACATCACTCTGAATGTCACTGTTGAAGGTAAGATCCATTTACCATGTAAAATGGCTGTAGATGCTCAGATTTTGCATGATCTAGTTTTTACTGTCTCATGTGTTCTGATGGATCACCAGAATCCACCCCCCCCCCCACACACACACACCCCAACACATATTCTCCCTGCTCCATGGTAAAGGAACATTCAAAAGTAAATTGTATGAAATTGTTCTTGAAAATACATGTTATGCATTTGAGAGTATTTTATTCGCTCCTAATTTCCAAAGACCGTACTTGAAGTGATCTCCTGAATTGAAGCACTTTAATTTATTAAGAATCTTAATCACTCTCTTTTATTTGTAAGAATGAACACACATTTTTTGCCCCTCTCAGTATTTTCAAGTAGTCATGATTAACTCCATAACCTAAGAGCTTATGGACCCAGATTGTGGAATATGGCTCTATAAGACTGTAACAGGTAGGTAAAGCGAAGAAAAACACGGAAACCAAGTTCCACCAAACACAAAGAGTTATTTATTAACAAGTGTTCAGAAAACAGCTTTTAAAGCATACACTGTAGTCAAGTTTACGCTCTGGAGCATTGTAGTGGTTACGGAGCACTTAGGAGGTTGACGCAGGTCTATGGGGCGTAGCTCAGGAAGAGTCCTCACAGTCGTCTTATGGTATGGGGCAGAGGCGGCGGGGTCCGCACGACAGTGTGTGGCAGGCAGCTTTCGTCTTGTCGTAGGAAAGCCAGAGTTTCTGGAGTCTTAAAGCACAGAGAAGGAGTATGAGTATACATTAGGACTTACATTAGAAGAATGTTTTTCTTCTCTTTTCCATTGTTATTGTCTGTAATGCCCTCGTAATGGCTCTAATCTGAGGCTGGTAACTCTAAACGAATATCTCCTCTGTATGAGGGGTAAGTTTTGGTCTTGCATTTCTGGGATGGCCTTCATGAGAGGCACTTTCATCACAGTGCATGATGGGTTTTGTAAATGCACTTATCAATACAGGATCTACCTTTTCTGTCAGCAACCAGAGAACGGTGAGTAGATATATTGTGTGTCAGTCCAGGTTAATCAGCCAGCTACTCCCCCTTTCCACACATAGGGGTAATTTAAGTGTCATTTAAACAGTTTTAGTTACATACCCACTGAATGCAATTTCCTTGGTTGATACCCTATTTTGAACCGGCCAGTCGGACCTGCCAATACCAATTTTAACCAATTTAAAACTCTAATTAAGACTAAATTAAACCTATCATTGACAGCGTGTAGAAATCCTTTTGTAATTTTTAATTAATGAATATTCAATTATATGTCTATAATAAAACTTAAATAAGATTTTGTCCAGATTGTTCAAGATTACAGGACTTTCGACATGTTACTGGTCAGAGCTTATTTATTTATTTTTTTTGTACAGATACAATCCAACTAAAAATCTAAATTCAAACTGAGACAGAAAAGGCAATCACATGGATCCTTCAAGACACATGGCAATCATACATTTTTGAACTGCTGCATATACACTATAACTTTCCCATTTGCACTGGCTATAATTGCAATAGAATGGATTCAAATTCTCACATGATTACCTCCATCTCTGACTGGTTTGACTAAAGAGAGATAGAAAACATCTATCTCACTTACAGAATACTAGTACCCATCATTGAAATGTTAAAGCTAAAAATAAGCTAATCAGCATCTGGCACATAACTGCTCATTCCCTTCTACATAACATTTTGATTTAATTCATGGCTAATTATTAATTATAGATAATTTATATACCATTGAACTGAATGAGTAAAAAAATGCTAGATGCTGTGATATAATGTGTCGCATAACTGCTCATAACGTTGGATTTGTGGTGCAAGTTTACCTTCAGGCAAATACCGGACTGGAAATGTTCCATTAAATTTTGTTTGGCCAGTTTTGTGTGATGCTGTGACAAAATCTGTCTGGACAGACATATAGACAAACATACAAACATACAGACAGAACATTTTCTGAGACAGGTTTTGGGTCCTCTAGTGTATCAGATGTAAAGATATCATTGAAAGAGTTCTGACCAATGAGCAGACAAAACCTTACGTTTAATTATACAAATTAATAATATTATAAATTGAACGAATGAAGAGTTTGTCCCTCTCATTCACATTCTTTGTGTGCAAACTGATACATTCAGAAAAAAAAATGTTAATGCACAACACTATACCCTGATGCCAGACGATTCTAAAGCCAGAACTTTAATTTTATTACATTTGGTCCGAATCAGGCACAGTAGCAAAGCTACACTGGCCTAGATGTTTCCCAAGATCTGTAACAGATATACTAACAAGATTTGGCCCGGCTTATTATTGCACAACGGGCCAGATACATCACATCCAGCGCGTAGGGTATGCGACTGCACAGGGTCTACTCAGGAGCATGAATTTACAAATCCACCTCTCTGAAATTAGCTGCCTGTTTCATACTGTATTACAGGTCACAGGGGATGTGCACAATTTCACAGTTTATCAGCCTGATCCTTCTGCCTAAAGTATAGTCTGTGCAAAAAAGGTACAAAACAAAACTTTCATTCGTCAACTTGTTAATGTGTAAACTCTCTTTATGAAATATGGTTTTAGTCATCACATGAGTAAATCTGATTTTCGTTTCCGATTGTAAATGTAAATGTAAGAGGCTGTAACTAGAATTGGTCTCTAGGTGTCACTATTGCACCTGGTATCACCAGAAAAATAAGCAGCACTAGCTGTGATAACTGATTTGTAACTGATGTGTAACTGATAACGACCTAGCTGAGCTTTAAGTGTTCTTGGGTAGGATGCCATGTTTGTTTTTTAATGATTGCTTTGTACTATATTGGACGTTACAGTAAGCATGGTTCTTGGTATCCTGCAAAATCTGTAAAATATTAGCTGTTAAAACTATCCATGCAACTGATTTGTTGTCTGTTATCGTTTTTTTTTAATGTTGAGCTATGTTTTTGATATGGGTTTGAGCCATAGGTTCCTAGATTCTACAGTAAAAAAAATTGTAACTTTTAGCTAGCATAATGTGTAGCAGTAAAATATGGCTCAGTAGCTTAGAGGGAAGAGTGTTGTCTGGCATATAATGAGAATTGTGCATGTTCTTGTTATCTTTTGTTGGATTGTGTATTAGTATATCAAATTGTGCAAAATGTTGATTAATTTATCTTTAATTTCAGATATAGTTCTTTTGATAAATGTTTGCTTTGCACTTTGTTGGAAGGTTTGCCTCACACAGGGCTCGATTTTGATGGAGGTGGGGTGGGGGTGATGGCATCCCGCTTGTTGAAAAAATATGACAAAAACCTTCCCCTCTGTAAATCCACCACCCCCTTTACCATCCCATTCGAATTAATAATGCTGTGTATTATGTCAAATTTGTCATAAAATGAAATATTAAAATGCTCATCTATGAACTATAAATAATGGTGATTAGCCAATCAGAATTCAATATTGTAACGTGCTGCTCACAAGCTCATGCAAATTTGTGTCATTTTTGTGCTGTTTGCATTTTTGGCCAAGAGAACAGTTCAAGCACAGCTTTTGACACATTTAAAAAAGGAGAGAATGAAGGTATGATACATACGCACAAATCATCTCAGGATTCAGTTTGACACGGGAGTCTTCGAAATGACTGACAGCTTTAATGATTATAAAAGTTCTTTACCCAATTTGTGTAATTTCATTCTCAATTTAAAGAAGACCTACAGTACATACTTGGGTACAAAAGGGTCAAAAATAGATTTTTAAATGCCATCATAGTAATTTAATTATTTGTGTGTGTGAGTGTGAGAGAGAGAGGGAGAGAGAGAGACTGGTTTGTAGTCAGACAAAACTACAATACTATTAAATTTAGTTATTCAATTACTAATGTTTATGTAGATTTTTATTCTACTCTTATAATCCTCCCCAGATGAAAGCCATGGAAAGGATCAAATGATTGTTTTGACAATTGCATGTTCAAATACATGTGTTTTGTTTTGATGGCTCCAATCTAATTAAGCTTTTATTTCGGTAATAAAATTTCTTAAAAATATAATAATAATAATAATAATAATAATAATAATAATTGACCACACCATTTCCCATCCTTTTTTTTTTCAATTCGACCACTGGCTTTACACTACGTGTAATAAAACAAATCCATTGATAGGATACAGTGACCAGTATGCATGATGGATACATCACTTCATGCACTTTCCTTCTTACCCTGACACGCCCATTATTCTTGAAAAGGCTCAATCTGGATTCATCACACCACATGAACTTTTTGCGTCATTCTATATAACCCACTGCTACACTGATGTACTTATCACTGCATTTCACTAGTGCTTAAATACCATCAAAGTAGAAAGAATTTCAATATGTCAGAGCTTTGATCAGACTGGCCTCCTAGGAACTCCTTTAACAGCTCGGAGCTAGGTCAGGACTGTATGGAGGATGTGGCAATAACTCCCAGCCGAGTTTCTGTAACGTGCAAGTGATGTTGGTGAACGGTTGTATGTATACTATAGGTCCCACAGACACATGTGTCTTTTCTGAAAGTGGGAGACAAGTTATTCATCGATTTTCATTTGTTGAATTTTCACAAGATACAAATGCAGTGGGCTCTGAGCCACTTGTCATAGCCTTCTTTAAAAGGTTTTAATATGTTGAACAGTTTATAACTCAGTTTGAATCATTACAAATGCTCTTTGTTGTTTTCTGTCCTTGGCAGACCAGTAATTAGATTTTTTGAAATGGCAACATTTTTGGCCAGGCAGTGGATTTATTCGTTCAGTCTTTAGTTCATTATTTTATTTTTTATTGTTTTGCTATATTTGTTTTCCTTAAATTCTTTTTTTCCTTTATACCCATTATGTTTACACTTGTCAATTTAAAAAAAAAACCTTTTCATTATGTGCATGAAATATTTTTTTTTATATATTATTTTTAGTTTATACACATGGTAAAAGCAATATAATGTGTGTTAAAAGAACCAAAATAGCAATTTATTGTATTTGGATGATAAGCTACAAAATGATAAAAAAAAAAAAAAAAAATGGATCACATCGGTCGTGGTTTAGCAGGGAAAAAAGCAGGGTTTAATGTTTGGAGCTGGACAACTATACATGTTCCCTGGGTATGAGCTGGGCCAGTTCTGGCCTAAATTTACATTAGCTCTAAAGAACATATAAGTGCCAGTTTTGGGAAAAGTCTAGGCCAGATCAAGGCCAAAATAGTTTTGCTTCCGTGTCTGATTTTGGCCAAATGTAATAAAATAAATATTTAAGCTACCCCAGCTCTGGTAGCTTAACACTTCAGATTCACACTGGATGTCCAGTACAGATTTAGATATGCCATATTTGGCCCGTTGTGCAAATATAAGCTGGGCCAAATCTTGAGAAACATCAGGGCCAGATAGGGCCAGGGAAGTTTTGCTACTGTGCCTTCAAATGACAGATTGAAATCTATAATCACACCAAGGTCTTTTACTGTTGCACTTAATGGAACAGAAAGGCCATCCAGAGTTACAGTGTGATCAAAAACCTTCTCTAGCTGCATATGGTCCTAGTACCAGAACTTCTGTCCTATCAAGATTAAGCAGAAGGAAGTCAATTAACATCTAGTTTCTTATGTCCTTCACACATTGCTCAGCTTTATTAAGCTGGTATCTCTCATCTGGCTTTGCTGAGACATATAACTATGTGCATCAGCATAACAATGAAAACTAATACCATGGTTATGTTGCCCAGAGGAAGCATGTAAAGAGAAAAAGCAATGAGCCTAAAACTGAACCCTGTGGAAGACCAAACTCCACTTGAGAACATGCAGAATAATCACCATTTAAATCTACAAACTGATAAGAATCAGTCAAATAGGATCTGAGCCACGAGAGGGCCATTACTTTAAGTCCTACTACATTTTTTAATCTATGAAGGAGAATACTAAGATCAGTGGTGTCAAAAGCTGTACTGCGATTGAGTAACACAAGCAAAGAGATGCAATCCTGATCAGAACATAGTAGGGGGTAACTTTCTACTTTAGCAAGTGCTGTCTCTGTGCTGTGATAAGGCCTACATCCTGACTAATACAGTTTGTGAATGCTATTCCTATATAGATACTGTATGAACACAGCTGCTGAGTTACTATCTATTCCAGGATCTTCGAGATAAAGGGGAGGTTTGATATTGGCCAAGATGTAAGCTCTTGTTATCTGACCCCAGGACATGTGCAATAGCTTTCTCTTGTTCCAAGACGCGTATAAATTTTTTTTTTGCCTTGAAACGCACTGGGTTGGAGTCTCTGTGATAAGCTGATGAGTGGGCAATCCGAGCCGAGTCTGCTTTAGCCAATTTTGTTCTTTTTCTAACAAATGAAGAAAAAAAACACCAACAACTTTTTTGCAAACCCCAAAGGCACGTTGATCCTTCACACCATTTTTTGTATAAATAAAGAATAAGAAATCAGTGCTTTACATGGACTATATTCACACATTAGTATGTCTGCTATTATGTTTACATATGTGGAATTAGTGTGAATGTATTTGATTGATATAGATTTGACAAAAAATATAACTATAAAATATTATATAAATAAATTATTTTGTCATTAGAAAATGATTAAAATAATTAATAATGCTGGTTACGACTTGAAATTGTGCATTGCCATTTGGAAACTCATCGATGGTGTTATGCAGGTTGTGTCCAAAACACTGGAGATTGGTCCACTCGTTTCAGAGCTTTAATCATGTTGGCGCTGTCTGTTGTCATGCAGACATGCCTGTCCTCCCCAACTTTCCACAAAGCCAACACATCTTTGGGAAATTATTTCCCCATTGTGGTCACTGGGGAAATAACCAGTGTGGAGGGAGAAACTTTACAGAGACAAGTCATCAGTTATACAATGTGTCATCAAACCCAAATCTGCATGGTTCGACTAGACTAAAGGTCTGTTGTGGTGGAGCAAAAAGATTCTTCAGCTGCTTTTCAATCTTTTCATGTGTTGTGTTGTATAACTGCGTCAGGTCAACTTCTGAAAAATACAACATGGCAGCATGGCAGCACATATCGAGGGATGATTATTTTGAGCCTATGCGTAAATCCAGGCTTTTCAACTGTATATATGGGCACAATGTCTTTAGTCATGTAACGCTCCACATCATCAGTAATATCTTTCCATCTAGGCCCTCGCTTTTCAGTCGGAAAATGAGCTGCTATTTTTACCTGCTTTTTAGCCGGTATTTTGGCGCTATCTTCAGGTTTCAAGTTTCAATCCTGTCAGATTTTTAGGATTCTGATGGCAGTGGGAAGGAATGAGTTCTTTAGCCTGGATGTCCTGCATCTCACATTTCTGTATCTCTGGCCTAAGGTAAGTGGTGAGAAGAGTCTGTGCTCGGGCTGGATGGGCTCCTTTAGGATGGAGGCAGTTCTCCTGAGGACTCTACGATTGTAAATGCTCTGCAAGGATGGCAGCGAAGTCCTTCTTATCTTTTCAGCAGTCTTTACCACCCTCTGCAGGTGTTTGCAGTCCATAGCAGGAGTACTGCCATACCACATGGTGATGAAGTTGGTCAAGATGCTCTCGATCGTGCAGTTGTAGAAGTTTGAGAGGACCTTAGGAAACATACCAAATTTCCTCAGCCTCAAAAAAAAAAGTACAGTCACTCCTGAGCTCTCTTAACCAGCTTTGTGGTGTTTAGTGTCCAAGTGAGGTTGTCACTGATGTGGACACCTAGATATTTAAAGCTGCTTAGCCTCTCCACTTCAAGCTCCCTGATGAACAGTGGTTGATGAAGTCCTTTCGCCTTCCTGATGTTCCCTATCATCTCCGTAGTCTTGTCTGTGTTGAGGGAGAGCTTGTTACCCTCACATCATGTTATCTCTGGCCACCTCCATCTTGTTTTGACCGCAACATCACACACACCTCCCATTCCACAAGTCTCAAGTTTTGACCCGTTTTGGCAAATTGTTTCATAAAAACAAATTTAGCCTTTTGTTTTTTCTTTTTTTTTTGCATTACACTAATGATCTCTGTTGGAAAGGTTACATTATTTACATTCATGTTTGTTTGATAACAAGCTTACATTAAAACAGTACTTTCTATTTATTGATTATAGCTCAGGGAAGCCACCCGGTGATCACCATGGAGAGTTATGATAGCTCAGGAGGGGTTAATCTAGTGTGTGACTCCAGAGGCTGGAATCCTGCACCTGCTGTTCTGTGGCTGGACAGAAAAGGAGACACTCTGCCTGCTGAAGAGACACAGATACACAGGGAGACTGAGGGCCTCAGTGTGAAACGCCGCATCACTGTTTATGATAATAGAGATTCCAACAGATTTTACTGCAGACTTCTACAACAACACCACATGATGGAGGCAGAAGTTATCATTAATAGTAAGTGTCATTTATTAGATTTAGCCTTTAACACTTTTTTGTATTTGATACGTGAACATGATGAACATATTGTTCATCTATGAGAACATATGTAATAGTTTTATTTTATGCCATTAGATAAAATATAAATAATACATAAGGGATATTTGTTGTTATAAGTATGGTTTATATCTATAAATGGTACAGTGGCGTGAGAAATTATTTGCCCTTTCCAGAAAAAAAAAAAAAAAAAAAAAAACTGTCCAAACCTGCCTGTGAAAATTGCTCCCTAAATGTCATAACTGGTTGAGCCACCCTTGGCGACAACAACTGCAATCAAGTGATAACTGGCAATGCGTCTTTCACATAACTGTGGAGGAATTTTGGTCAACGCTTCTTTTCAGAATTGTTTTAATTCAGCCACTTTGGAGCACTTTTTCAAGCATGAACGGCCTATTTCAATTAAATTTATGTCCAGACTTGACTAGGTCACACCAAAACCTTTATTTAATTTTGTGTTTGACCATTCAGCAATTTTTTCAGCCATTCAGACTTACTGGCGTGTTTTGGATCATTGGGATGAACACCTTCCAAAAAGTTAAACTTTTGTCTCACTCGTCCAGAGAATATTTGCCCAAAAGTCTTGGGCATAATGAAGATTTTTTTGGCCGATATGAGATGAGCCTTTGTGTTTTTTTTTTGATAATCGGAATCATTTAAGTCTGATAAATATGCAAAAATGTATTGGTAAATATATTTTAATTTTAGGTGAAGTCTTTGATGCTTGGAAGTGGAATGTAGATGCATCGAAGAGGAATGTTTGGATTTCAGTTTCAGCATGTTTTCTTGCTGTCGGATTGATCCTAACTGCAGTTATCTGTTACAAGAAAGGTAAAACTTAAAACACCACAGTGTTATCCACATATGTCTTCTTTCACTTAGTATAATTACCACAGATCATTCTGGAAAAAATGGATTCTTAAATTTCAGTAAAGAATAAAGGGATGGCATAGTTGGAAAATATTACAAGAAACAGTTTTGAATTTGCATTTAATGTTTTGAGCCCATTTTGCCTTTAATAAAAAAGTGAACTTTAAGCGTAATAACATATATCAATCTTTAGTATTATAATAATAATAAGAAGAAGAAGGAGGTAACAATATCTGAAGCCTACATATTGCAAATTTAACAAGGGGACAAATATTTTATGAATCAGGACAGCTTTACAGGACAGCCATTTTCTATTATTGTGCTCCCGAACATTGAAACCGGTGAGGCTGATTCATTTCTTTGCACCCCAACACGTGCACACATACAATATACCGAACTTTGGGCATTTTATACAGATTAAGATTTAGATTTTTAGATTTCAATTTAAACAACCATTAAGAAAGCGCGTCTCGCGGAAAGGATCTCTCGCCAGCAGCCTTTACTTTTTTTTTACTTTTTTTTATTGATCATATGGGTTTTTTTTTTTGTTGTGGCATTACACTGTAGTTTTTAGCTTTTTCAGTATGATTATTAAAGAACTTTAAACATAGACTTTTATTTGGTTGCATGTCTCTTCTAAAAGTTCCTCAAATCAAAATTTAATGGTAGCAATTACATCACACTTAGTAGATGGATTTGATTCTTTTTGAGTGTAATTCATAAATTTACTAAATATATTCAGATTTTGTAAAATAACGAAAACTGATGTCTTAGTGTCCTTCCTGGATTTTGTCTGCATCACAATGAACTGAAGCTTCTTCTTCATCTTCTTTCCTTGTTTTAATTTGTATGGGCCAAAATCTTCATTTTTATTTTTGGATAGTTGTATTATGTTTTCTTTGTTTACAGAAGCGCTGCAATTTTTTCTGGTTTCAAAACACACAGCAATCACCATTTGTTTCCTTTTAGTACAGCTGACTAAACCCACAGTACAAAGAAATAAAATAATAAATATTCAGTGTCTGAAGTTAGTATTTATGACATTAGAATGACTAGGTGTGAAGTGGTACAAACTTTTGCCAGCACAGTGCCCAATATTTTGCCAGCAATACATAAATAAAAAAATTATTAAATGGTTTTAGTCTAATCCAATGAACACAAAAATATGACAAAACGTAATCTCAAAGCTTTTTTTTTTAATGGTCCATGAATGCAGTTTTTAGGTACATTCCTGTATGTGTGTCCACCCTGACTTCATAATTGGATTTGCTTCTTGTCGAATATAGTCTTTCAGAGATGCCACACCATCTAAATGGGATTCATGTCAGGGGATTCTGCAGGAGTCTTCACTCAGTTAATTCCCTCTGCAGCGATCACATTTTTTGCAGCAGTGTGGTTTGGGTCATTGTCCTGGAAAAAGCGGTGATGGATACCAAAGTTTCCCCTAATGTATAAGGCAGTGTTTTCTTTTATAATAGTATCTTCGAAGAAAGACCTTTTCATTATCACTTCAAAGATGGCAGTAGGTCATGGATCAAGTCTGGAAATGGCTCCCCAAACATGAACTTTGACAGGATATTTTGGCTTGTCTTCCTGTTTTACGAAATGACATTGTGGCAAAGCGATCCTAAGCCATCATAGTTTCATCAGTGAAAATTATATTGTGTGTATTTTATTGATCTATTTTCAAGCTTGTTGGAGTTGTATTTCTTAATTTTTGTCATGGATGAATGTAAAGTTTTCTTATATTTTCAGTTTTATCTCCAGCTTTATCTTACGTTTTTGCCTGATTCTCCAAATTGATTGCTCACTGATGTCCACTCCATTGCAAAAAAAACACAGTTTTTTTTTCTTTTCTTCATGCAAGAGCATTACACAAGTGTGCATTTTCTGTGAAAGATTTTTTATGGTTGCATAAAACCCTAAAAAGACACTAAGGAATGTTTTATTTAAGGTATTTTTTAGCTTATTTAAAAATTACCATCCTGCAACGTTCTGAAAATGTTATTGTGAAGTGGCAAAAATTAAAACCCTAAAAAAATACTCCCATATTCATTATAATGTTTTTCTACTCTGCAGTATTGTTAATAAATATTTACAATTAATTCAGTAAATAAATATAAAATAAATATTTAAAGTGACTATTTTTATGTTTATCTTTTCATCTCTGTACACTTTTTTATATTCATTATAGAAGCTCCTTTATTTACAGTATGCCTTACTAAAATGTTTTCATACAGCTAAATATATGATATGACCTATAGTGATATACAGTTGATATATTGTGTTGTCTTAATTTGGGTGATCAATCTGCATTTGAAGAGGTTTAAAATTATCTAAATCAAGCAAAATTACACTGAATCAAGAATTTTGGCATGCCAAAGTAAATTGTAATCACAAAATAGTGGCTATTGAAAATGCTGTGTAATAACTTTGAAAAACTACTAGCCACAGTGCCTGGTTATGCCGTAGTTACAATCTATGTAAAAATAGCCTGAATACAATAATTTGTCAAAATATTTTATCCACACTTATTGGATAACAACTAATGTTATTTACTTAAGTAAAATACTGATTAAAAAATCTACTCAGAATATCTGGCTGCAAATATAATTGGGTAAAATTAAACAAACAAACAAACAAACAAACAAGCAAACAAACAAACAAACAAACAAAAAATAAATAAATAAATAAATAAATAGCTTTCAATTGTACTTAAGTATTAAAATAGTAAAAGTGATTTAGCAAAAATAAAAATTATATTCTTGTTTTATTAAATTCTTAAATCCTTGTGTTCTGGTGTTTACTGTATCCTGTAATTTGGTTTAATGGTTAGTGATCTTTAAATAAGCGTCAATTCATGTGTTTAGTTATTCTTAATTGTCATTTACAATAATATTGTATTATCGTCAATTACTAAATCATTAGGTAGTTATCAAGTTGTTGTCCTAACCATTTTGCAGTCTTTTCAACTAGCAATTTTGGCCATTTTTCATCTGTATATAGTCAATACCAAAACATTCAGTGTTTGCCTGGTAGCAGTAGAATAGTCAGGAGCACTAACACTAGATCCACAATACTGTACTTGGATCCAATATAAAAAGTATCTTGTTCATTTATTAGCTTTAGGTAGTAAACATAAAAGTTTTGCGGAAAAGTGAGTCACGTTTGCTGCAGTTGTGAAATAAACAACAAGTTCCTTGCATTTGCAAAGTAAAATACTAAAAATGTAAGTTATTAAAAATTCCCAGGTTTATCGAAACGACCCAATATACATAAATCCATATATTAACTTATTTCTCTGCCACTCCAGACTTCCTTGTACAATACCTCAGCTCCTCTCTCAGCACCCTGTCATACACTTTTTATAAATCTATGAAGACACAATGCAACTCCCTATTACCTTCTCTGTCCTTTTCCATCGGCATCCTCAAAGCAAATACTGTATCTGTTGTACTCTTTCTAGGCATGAAACCATATTGCTGCTCACAAATACTCACTTCTGCCCTTAACCCAGCTTCCACTACACTTTCCCACAACTTCATTGCATGGCTCATTAGCTTTATTCCATAGTAGTTGCAACAGACTTGTTGTTTAATTGTTCCCCACACCATTACAGTTCCATTTGAACTGAGCAGTTTCACTCCCTGCGGTTAGAAATCACATTTAACTTGGGTGAACACCCTGTGAAGTATACTGTGCAGGGTACTTCAGGCTGATCGGAATGCACCTTGAATATCATGAACTATGTGTGTGCGCATCTCATAGGTGTATCTGTACTTTAGAGTTTGTGTGTGTGCACGGAGAGTTTGTGTGCGCGTGCGTCACATAGGTTTGTGTTCATGGAGAATTTGTGTGTGTTTGTGCATGCATCTCATATATGATATTCATATGTGATATTCATATAAATGCAATTCTTATGCACACAAAATAAACTACACAGCAAAAATATGTTATATTATATTATAACTTGAATAAAAGCCAGCATTTATCTAGCGAGTTGCCTACAGTATATATTTGTGTTTGTTACATTCCTGGGGGAGTATGTCTGCATTTCTATCAATAAATCGCATGCCTTTTGTTCAAAATGCTGCCTTTTGTAAAGTGAAAGTAAGAGCCGCGGGTTTCCGCACGCCGATGAACAAATTTATTTCAGTCATAAATTCACAATGACATTCCAGCTATTATTTCCAGCCGTGGTCAAATAATGGATGAAATAATCTTTCAACGCTAGACACAATCAGCAAAAAAGCATTGATAAAAACTCAATGTCGACACATTTTTATGTTTTAATGAAGATATGTTGACATATTCACAATACAGGACATTCGCATAGTTAACACTATCAGTTAGCTTACTATCAGTAAATAAAATAAATTTAAACTGAGGCATTGCCATGCCTTTCATTGTTTTGTCCCTGTGAAGACATTACAAAAACTATATAACAAACTTTTTATTATGAATTTGAAAGCACAATTTTGGGCAACTCATTCCATTATTATGAACAAAATATGAAGCACATTCATCATGAAAGAATCTTCTGTAAAGCAAAATAAAATTCATGTTTGCTTCAGCAGTAAAAGCACAATATTGTTTTAGGCTAACTAATTATACACAATTCTTTATTGTACTTGGTCTGGCATTTACAGTAGATAAAGTCCTTCCATGCACCATCTGGCGGGTATTCATTGAAGCACAACACATTTATTAAAATTATTAAAATAATGTTGAATGTTAAAATGTTAAAAATGTTGCTCGTGGGATTCCGCAGCACTGTGTGAAACGAATAAAGAAAAAAGCGTGCATTCTTAATGGCCACATCTGTATATAATCTGTATATCTATATAACCTTGTGTGAAAAATTATTTCCAGATTGAGTAAATGCACGGTAATGCGAATCGGAAAGCTCTAATAGTGCAAATTCAACTAATCTTTGTAGTAACTCAAGTATTTTCACATTCTGATTAAATGAACAATGCGGGAAGCAGTAATTACGCTTACTCTAACAGCAGCAGGTAGCATTAGCTCGCTAAGGTAAAATT
>JAAGKR010007947.1:0-33805 GCA_011419295.1 Clarias macrocephalus | reverse complement strand
AGATGTGTGGGGAGGAGGTTAGTGTTTGGACAGAGATAACACCGGGTAATTCTCCTTCAGGGGTTTTCTCTCTTTTTTGTTTCTTGACCTTTGATTTGTATGTGGCAGACATTTTCTCTAAAAGTTTTCTGCGCTGCACACTTTTGCAACTACGCTACACACAAAAAAAGTATCGTTCATAAGGTGAACCACAGTATCGTTCATAAGTTGTAGCACTCTGTTCAGCATGGTTTTGTTCAAACGATACGCTCGGCACTGGCTTGGGCGTCACTCCACTTGGCACAAAATTCTTTTATCATGTAAAAAAATAAATAATTTGTATCATGTATTTATCAACTCCAGTTTGTTCATTTCAAGGCTGCACCTTTATTACCAAGTATGTTAATATACTGCTACACCACAACCATACTGTATTGCTTTACCCGTTTTTTTTTTTTTTTTCCAACAGATTCATTTGACAAGATAGAAGCCCTGGCAGTGCGACATGGTGTCCAGCTCTAACTAAGGTGTCCTCAGTACATCAGTGTCATTTTAAGCACTGGGTGTGGAATGTGGAAATTTTCATTGCAGTTATGTGATTTGCTTTTAAATGCAGGAATATAAGATATACAGAATGGTCATTCAAGTTCATTTTCTTTTTTATTTCCTCTTTTTTTATTTAAAGGAGACATTTTAATTAGACTTAACGATCAAAGGCTTCCCTTTGACTGAAAACATTCTGTCTGCTAGTCTTCTCTTCTTCTCAAAGCCACGCTTAGTAAGCTCATATGGAAGACTCCAAAACCAAGAGAACTATTATTAAAAAGAGTTCCTTTCTAACAGGAAGTGAAGTCTGTTGTGCTGGAATGGAAGTGGGTCAACACTATCTATTGCCAGCTGTGCTAATCCTTTATTCACTGTTAGAAAGGAAATGTCACTCAGTGCTGGTCTCATCTTGTCTCGTCTCATCCGCGGCTGGTTTTAGCTATAATTGGTGGGTTTGGGAATTGCAAACCAGCTCTTGGATGGATTTGCAGGACGTAGATCCGGATGTAGTTACCTCTGAAGTGGAATTCTTGGACGTACAGAAGCCACCAGATGACAGTACAGGCCCCGAGGTGGACTTGCCGCATTCATGTCGTGATCTGTTTGAAAACGAATTCATTAATTTTGATCCTAAATTTTAAAGAATCTTTACTTCGCTGTGTGCAATGCAAGCACATTGCCATTCCTCTCACATTATTTCCTATTTCCTGCTTCCTGCTTCCTGAGATGAGTATGAGGTGTTTATTGTACACAGACTCCATTCACACATGCTTCTGTAGAGGATTTCGATGAGAGTTGCACTTCAGGACATTCAGCCTTTTCTAAACTGATGCAGATCAAAGCGTGAAACTTTCCATTTGAAATGTCCTGATATTGAGAATTCCAATCAGCAGCTTCGATTCAAGGAATACTCAGTGGATTACCACCTTTATTACTTACTATCCTAACACACATTTATTATAATCACAGTCTAATCCAATTGTCTACAAACAATTGCAATCCTCCCACTTTTTTAAATGTAGCACAAAAATGTCTACCACCCTACTATACACAAATTATATTCTCTGTCTTTCAGACATTCCCATAGCAAAGAAACTTCAATATGTGATCTCATGTTATTCTCTTATTTGTCTCCTAGACAGAAATGTGCCATCTTTGAGACTTAAAAGAGATTTAGGCGTTTCTGCAAAACGTGCGTCAAATGTGGCTCATTACCTTTAAATCTCACAGATAGTTTACATTTGTCTTGTGTGCGACTGACATATGCATAAATGAGCCATCCTTGGGACTTGAATGAGATTTTAGGCGTTGTCTCAATCTTCTCAAATATGGCTCATTAAACTACACAGAGTACTTGTGAACTGTGCATTTGGGTTTTCTGATATGTTCTGATGTGGTCCTTTTTTAAATTTTTGCTTAGTCATGTGTGTATAGTTAGTTAAAATGAAATAAGACTGAGTTCTTTATATTGAAGAATATATTGCTGAAAAAAAAAGTCACTCTATATCGCCCAATCCTGACTCATAAAAAAGTATATGGCTAAAAATGCTTTGGCATTTAAGGACTAGGGTTCTCTGACAAACAGTGCCATCTACACTCAATAGTATTTTTTTTTAATATACTTCACCTTACAGGTAGATGGAGGGGAGGATTAGTAGGTTGGATCTCTGAAATCATGATATGGAGATATGTAGGTTGGTAACAACTAAAGTCAATTAGAAAATCGCTTTGTAATAGATAAATGTTTTATTTCAAAATCTAGCTTCTTTATAAAAAAAAAAAAATCCAACCATCAGTTATTTTATTATGCACTACACCCAGGTGTCCTTAGTTAATCAACATGGCTAACTGTTTACAAATGTGTACACCTTAACGAATTTATTGAAATTAAACTGGAAAAGGGTAAACGTACTTTACATTATGTAAAAATGTCATTACCAATAAAGAACTAAAATACAATATACAGAATATTTTGTATGAGATAATGTTGGTGTTCAGTGATTTTTGTATACACTTATCATTTTAGGCCAAACCTATTTTTGATAACTAAATGTTCAAATGTTTTCATGGCCAACCCAATTAAGCCTACAGTACATATAGATTCTAATAAAAGAAATAATTTTCCACAATTTCTCCCACACATGCTCCAAGCCTGCAAATGTTTAAGTGGCCAGTGTGTTTAGAGAAATGTTCAGCGCATCATCAAGTCAGCAAAAAACACTTTTCCCCCAGAAATTTGGGAATACAGTAGCTGAATGGTGTTTAAGTAAATCTCAAATGTATTATTATTATTTTTTTCCATTTAATACTAAGCAACACAAAGAGTTGCAGACTTTGGACAAACTTGTTGGACATCCACCACAAGAGAAGACCGATGAAGCCGGTGAGAGAGAACTTTTCCTAGCATTGACCCGTTCTTGTAGCCCTTACATACAGCAAGCAACCAATTCAAAATTTTCATCTGCTTTTTGATTGATTCTTCTGATCTGTATAAATAATACTTTGAGTTGAGCAGTGTGACATGTACATTTATTACACTGTATGCTGTTAATTGAGGATTTTTGATATGTTCAATTAAACTTTAATATTTCTCATTTGTGTTTTATGAATCTCATTTATATCTGACTTTAATCTCATTATGGTCTTATATATGGCTCATTTGCTTCTCCTTCAAATGCAGTTCTGTTTCTCATGCACATTTCTCAAATGTTTCTCAAGTATATCTCAGGTTGTGTCTCAGTTATGTCTCTTTGTTTCTCCTAAGTCGAGCTCGCAATGAGAGCTCAATTCAGTCTCATGAGAGAAGTTATCTTGCTATCTTGTTTCCATTATCATGTGTTTCCATAGAAACCGGTTCAGAGCTGTCGATACATGATTGGAGTGAGCGCTGTGTACTGTACACACACACACACACACACACACACACACACACACACACACACACACACACACACACACAGTTCTATTTATTCCCCTTATTTTCTTTATGTGCTTCATGGCTTTCTGTTCTTGATGCCCTGGATGCCAGGGTTGTTAATTGTTCTCACCTGCTTCTAATTACCCCTCATTAATCTGTGTATTTATACACGTCTGGTACTTCCTGCGTGTACATATGTAACAGCTGTGATTTCTAGCGTTGAACCCATTATGCCTGTGTTTTGACCTGATGAATTTACTTTCATATGCAGTTGCATCTTTTTCTTGACTTTCATTTCTTATTTCCTCTGTTCAGATGCATTTAGTGTCGTTCATGTTGGATTTTGATATTGATTAAAAAAAAAAAAAGTCGATGTGCAAATACTGTGTGTGTAGTTTAAGCTACAGTGAGAAACCAACAAGCAATAAAAACTTTTTTTTTTTGCCTAATTTGGACTATTTTTTTGCCTCTGTAGCTTCATTCTGTCATATTATATATATTATCTTTATTATCTACCACTCTGTTATCTTCTACTGTGTTGTGATTCACTCTGTTATGTTCCACTCTGTTATCTTCTACCCTGTTATGTTTCACTATATTATCTTCCACCATGTTACGTTCCACCATGTTATGTTCCACCCTGTGATGTTTCCACTCTATTATCTTTTACTCTGTTATTTTTCACTATATTATCTTCCACCATGTTATGTTCCACCATGTTATGTTCCACTATGTGATGTTTCCACTCTGTTATCTTCCATTGTGTTGTGATTCACTCTGTTATGTTCCACTCTGTTATCTTTTACTCTGTTATTTTTCACCATGTTATGTTCCACCATGTTATGTTCCACTATGTGATGTTTCCACTCTGTTATCTTCCATTGTGTTGTGATTCACTCTGTTATGTTCCACTCTGTTATCTTTTACTCTGTTATTTTTCACCACGTTATGTTCCACCATGTTATGTTCCACTATGTGATGTTTCCACTCTGTTATCTTCCATTGTGTTGTGATTCACTCTGTTATGTTCCACTCTGTTATCTTTTACTCTGTTATTTTTCACTATATTATCTTCCACCATGTTATGTTCCACCATGTTATGTTCCACACTGTGATGTTTCCACTCTGTTATCTTCTACCCTGTTACAGTAGTTCCACTTTATCTGCCACTTTTTTATGTTTCATTCTGTTATCTTCCACCCTGTTGTGTTCCACTCTGTTATGCTCCATGTTATTATCTTCCACCCTGTTATGTTCCACTCTGTTATCTTCCACCCTGTGATATTCCACTCTGTTATCTTCCCAACCTGTGATGTTCCAGTCTGTTATATTTCACCCCGTTATCTTCCCTTGTGTTGTTCTTCATCCTGTTATGTTCCACTCTGTGATGACCCACTATGTTATCTTCCACCATGTTATGTTCCACCATGTGATGTTTTCACTATGTTATCTTCCACCATGTTATGTTCCACCATGTGATGTTTTCACTCTGTTATCTTCCACCCTGTTATGTCCTATTCCGTTATCCTCTACCCTGTTCCACTTTATGTTCCACTCTATTATGTTTCACTTTGTTATCTTCCACCCTGTTATGTTCCTTTCCGTGATTTTCCATCCTCTTCTTTTCTCCTATGTTCAACTTTATTGTGTTTTACATAATTGCAACTTTTGACCACACAGTTATAGAAAGGGATTGTTTTTTTTATTATCTGATTTTACCTAAATGAGTCTGGTTCCTCTCCAGGGTTCATCTTTTTTATTTCTTTATTCCTATAAATTACTTCATTCCTGAATTAAATTGATTTATGTTCTACCTTGTTCAAGTTTTGTTTTAGCTAAAAATAAAGGCAATTTCGGTTTAAGCGAACTAACTCATGTCCCAGTCCACACACTGCTGAAGTGAGCTGACACTGTAGCATTATAAAAGAGCCTGGGTTTTCCCTGGAGTTCAATATAAAACCACTCGCATGTGGGTGTGTGTGTGCGTGTTCAAGGATGGAGCAACACTTGGGTGTTTAAACTGTTGGACAGTGACACAGCTTTTTACTCAAAGCCCAGTGTATTGCTGTGTTGTTGGATCATACAAGAATGTGTGTGTGTGTGTGTGTGTGTGTGTGTGTGTGTGTGTGTGTGTGTGTGTGTGTGTGTGTGTGTGTGTGTGTGTGTGTGTGTGTGTGATGCTACATACAGGTGTTTTCCACACTAACACACAGATTCCCAACAGCATATCAAAGGCATTTACTATTTCAGCACAGTAGGGAAACTGATTACACACCTATGTGTAGAATGTGTGTGTGTGTGTGTGTGTGTGCGCGTCTGGTAAGAGTCCTTTGAAGTGAGACTCCAGATCCTGCCGTGCTGATTAAAGCAACCGTCTGTAACACACTGTTCCTCATTAAGCAGAGCTCTGAACGCCCCGTTATCAGTGTGTGTCATCTGGCAGTACACAGTGTGTGAGTATTCAAAGGAACGAGGACACACACCACACACACACACACACACACACACACACACACACACACACACACACACACACACACACACACACACACACACACTTGTCATCATGTCCAAATACACATGACTGGTGTTATAACTGAGCTCTAACAACAATTCGAGCAGGCATGTGGCGAGATAATCGGCTCACCTTTTGTTTTCATTATGTTGTAGTAATACGTAGGGGTCCAAGCACTTTACTGTGGACTTTCATTAGTCTAATCGTGGTAATGCACTGCATAATGGTAAACTGTTCTGTATAAATTTGTATCTGAAAAAAGAAAGAAAGAAAGAAAGAAAGAAAGAAAATTGCGTGTTTTAAAATATTTTCTGGACACTGATCGATGACATAATTTTCTGTAATTGCACGTTTATTGATAGAGAATCTTCATTATGCATTATAATATGATGAAACAATCTGTCAGAATGATTAGGAAAAAAAATGGCATCATTGAAAACCAAATGCATATGAATCCCGTGGCACATTTAGGCTGTGCCCCCAACTGACTGACTGTAACTCGGGATGTGCAGCATGTTTGCACGTGATTGCTCAGTGTGCTGCGTGCAAAACTGATTTAATGCGTGGGTTTCGAATATAAAAAAAAAAAGGAAGCCATTAAACGCTTTGTATCATGACGATTTATTTGATTTCACACTGTGTGCGCATGAAGAGAACTCTATATCTGATTACTCAATAAGAACGCTGATGTGATTATAACTGTCACTTATCACAATGATAATCATCAATCAGAGACAGAGCGGGTCCCTTATTCACAGCTACAAGCCTGCTACAGCTCAGCGTATACATTTAGCTTTTATGTCAATATATATTTCACTTTCGGTGCATATTTGCGTGCGGTCTTTGTGTAGTCTGGTAGATGCAACGACTTTCACAGTCATATTTTATTACTTAGTGGATTATACTTAATGATACTTATGCTACATCAGGTGTTCATCAGGTGGAGCATCTTTGTATTTGCCACTGTAAAATCTTTGACTTGAGCGGCACAACAGAGAAACAGACATGAGATGATGATGGCTTACTGGAAAAGGGTAGTTTTATTTGGAACAACAGGAAAAGGGAGGGGAACTAAGGATGAAGGAAGGAAAGTGGTGAGGGTTTGTACATGAAGGTCCAGCCAGTGCCCAGCTGGCAGAAGGGCTCTCAGCTGGCGAGTGTTGGCAACAACAGAGTAGCAAAGTGCTTCCACGTAGGCATTTGCTCCTGCCTGTCCTTCCATGAAGCCTTCACAGACATGGTCAGCCAGCCCCGTCCAGCCATCAGTTGGCACAGCCTCAGGCAGGAAACTCCATGGCGCTCGCGACTTAATGGTTTTCCCGGGTGGGAACAGAGGTCTTAGCAGCGATGACAACAGCCTTTTTACCTTTACCTCGTGGAGAGGGAAAAGTAGGATTGAAATGTGCTGCGGCTTCCCGCTGTTTCTTTCAATGCGGCATGCGGAGTTTCCGCCTTTGAAGCACGGACAGGTGAATCTGTGGTGTTTAGTCTGTCTGCCTTCATGCTGTGAGCTCGGACAGGTGAATCGGCGGTGTTCAGTTTGCCCGCCTTTGTGAACTTCACAAAGTGAGCTCCAACAGGTGACATGGCAGCACTCAGTCCACCCGCCTTTATGTGCAAAGAGCTCCAACAGGTGAGATGGCCGCATAAAGGGCGATATTGCATGCTCAAGCTGGTGCGACGACAGCATCGCATGCTCACCTTTAAAGTCTTCTCAGTGAGGGGTAGTGCCCCTCTCACATGTGTGCTGATTGGTCCAGGTTTCACAACTCTGGACTCTGGACAAAGCTCCTCGCCTTGCTTTTATAGTGTGTTTTAAAGTGATTTTTTTCGCACACCTGCAGAAGGGGTTGCTGCCTCTGTACGGAGCCTTCAGAGCGAGCGAGAAGCAAAAAAAAAAAACGTTCGGTGCATGCCCATCAAAACAAACAAACAAACAAAAAAAACATGCCATGACACTACATAAATGCTATGATGATATAAATAGCTGACAGTAACATCATTTATAAGATTTAGGAAATGGTTAGATTTTTAGGCGGAATTCGATCAGTTGTACCGTGTGACACCAGAAGTTGCTTTTCTTACAACTTCATGGAACAGCTCCATGCAGGACAGACGAGTGGTGTGATCAGCTGAGCGCATCATCCGCATCGAACTCCCTGACTTGCACTCGGTCGACAGCAAGCGGTGCTGGACCAAGTCCAGAAAGATCGTGAAGGACCTCAGCCACCCCAGCAATGGACTGTTCTCTCTCTGTTGCGGTCAGGAAAGCGCTTCCGCTCCCTAACGGTCAATACAGAGAGACTGAGGAGGATACAGTCTCTCAACCAGATCACTACACTGGACTAAAAACATCTCTGCATTTTTGCACACCACACAGTAATGGACACTTATGGACATTACTCATCTGTTCACTCATGCACATTGCACACTCCTGGACATTTCCATTTATTCCATTTATTTCCATTTTTACTGCCATTCAGATTTATCGCTATCTTTGCCTATGTACAGATAAGTTTTTATATTTCTTACATCTATTTTTTTTTTACTTTTTTTTCTTATGCTTCCTTACACTTACTCTTATTTTATTAACTATTTATTTCTTGTAAATTGTTTTTTTAAATCTAAGGTCACAGGCGGTCGTATAAGCATTTCACTGAATATCGTACTGTATGACTGTGTATGTGGCAAATAAAATTTGAATTTCATGGTTCATTTTAATTTACAAAATATAATAATTTATTTATCATTAGCACTTGTTAATAATTGTCTACCTAAATATATAACTGGAAAACATCACTATTCTGAAAAGCAAATAAATAAATGCATAATAATAATAATAATAATAATAATAATAATAATAATAATAATAATGCATTTAAGATGTTTTAGTTAAATAGTTAAGCATAGTAACAGCATTAGTAAAACTATATTTTAATAGAGTTTAAAAAAAAAAATTAAAGAATGGCTTCTTGCTAATATACTAACTAAAAGAAGGAAAAAAAAGAATCAGGTAGATGTGCAAACTGCAGACAGCATTATCATAGGAAATACTGCACAGCATGATTTCATTCATCTACTGTAGGTCGACAATCAGCGAAATTCTTCCTGACGTTCGAAAGCTTTTAAAAAGATTTACTGAGAGATGTGGGCCTTTATTCATCCTCTTTGCCCTCATCATTATTCTGGGTGGTCAGGCACGACCTCATCCCAATCCTGAACCCAACCTATGCCATTACTTCTGAGAAATAGAGAGAAAGTGAGAGAAAGAGAGGAGGGGTGGTATGGCTGTACCGTGGACGTAGAGCAGTGATTGGTCATGCTTACCAACCCGAGGCTGAAAGAGATGGAAGGATGGAGGGGAAATGTGATGGAAACCTCTTTCATCTGCGCTCGTCTTCTGCCACATCTCTCCCTCTCTCTTTCTCTTCATCTCCGAGGAACCGAGCGAGGACGAGGCCTTGGTTTTCACGCGCTGTGGGGCTTGCAGCTAAAAATGATGACTTACGTCTCTAATCTCGTTTGTTAAGGATTGATGCTCAGGCTTTCAGTTATGCAGAGATGCTTAGACTTTCCTCTCACTTTCTGCCAAGCAAGAATGAAACATGGCTTTCAGAATGGACAAGAAAGGAAAAAAGGAGGATTAAGAAACACTGTGTTTAACCCTGCCATCCTGCCTGTCTTGGGTTGCTATGAGAAAATTGCTTGGCAATCTTCAGTCCGGGAGATGCAGCTCCAAATATTATGACAGCACAATTCTCACCAGTCTAACCTAGCAAATTATAGTCATGATGAGTAGCCATTTTGCACATATTACCCACCAATTCGATCAGCGTTAACTTTAAATATTTAAAACAATGTTCATGTATTTTAAGCTACTGTACATGCTAAATAGTTTAAAAACTATATATATATAAAATAGTTTATAATCATGGCATTGTTAGCACTGTCCCCTTGCACCTTCAGGGTCCGGGTTCGATTCCTGGTCAGGCTCGATTCCCGTCTCCGTGTGCATGGAGTTTGCATTTTCTCCCTGTGGATTGGCATCCTCTTCAGGGTGGACCCCGCCTTGTGCCCTAAGTGTCTTAGGATAGGCTCCAGCCCCCCCCCCCGTGACCCTGAATACAGGATAAAGCAGTACAGACAATGAGTGAGTGAGTTTACAATCATCTCTAACTCTAAGATGATTAATCATTAGTAAAAACAGAATTCCAACCTAATGCCCAAACCCCAGCCACTGGAAGCAATGCTGGTCCCAATCCTAGATAAAATGAAAGGGTTGTGTCAGGAAGAGCATCCAGCATAAAACGTGCCAAGTTGTGTGCGGATCGGATGGTCCAACCCCTTGAGGGGAGAGGCTGAAAGTTGTTTTAAGATGTAATTAGTCTAATTTACAAGCCAACTTGTTAGCTAAACTCTCTCAAACAAAGTAACACTTGTTAGACTTAGGTCTGTAACTAGCTAATATGCTTAGTAACTAGAAATGTGTTTAAATGGCCATATGAAATAACACATGTAAAAAGAAGAATTCCAACAGCAGGAATGCTAAATATTATATATAACATTAATTATATCTGGAATTGGCTGTGTTAATCCTAGCTCCTTGTGTTTGCCTCCTTGTTGCTAGGTGACTGGAAACCTAGCTTAAAAACTCAGTTCAACCATGTAATTAGTTAGCAGATAGCCATTAAGTCTCGCAAACTGACAAGTTAAGGGCATGGTGAAGATAAAAACGACACCAACCTGTCAGGAACCTTAACATTTACCTCAGACGTGTGATTCCTAAGAAAAGACTTCCTATTAATAAACATTGTGAACGCACTTAGCATTAAAAAAAATAACTATAAGGAAGAATATACATAAATTGAGGTTCCGTCTATCTGCCTGTGCAAATATACGTATACTTCTTATATTCTGTAAGTTCCATCTGTATCTTTCTTTAACTCGATTCCCTCAGCTAGTGAACTTTTTTTTTAAATCTCAACTTAGCATTGCAGCACTTATTTTCCCTTTTTATTAGCACTTTATCAGTGTCATCTTAAAAGATTTAGCTAGTTCAGCTCTCTTAGATGATGTCATAGCTTAAATTAGCTTGGCTCACTCATTAGCTAGCGCTACAGGCTTCGTAACTCACGTGGCTAGCACAGTGGCCTTTATTAGCTCAGATCGCTCGGTTTGCCTCCGTAGTCTACAATAGATTGGCTCAGTCAGCTAGAGCTGTCATGTTCATTAGCTTAGCTTGCTCAGTTAGGACGACAGCCTTTGATAACTCGGCTAGCTTGCTCCAGGAGAACAATCTTGGATCAAACTCTGAATGTTACATACAGATCCCGACCTAACTTTTGACAAACAAAACGATATAGCGATTTTTTTCCCCCCCTCTCAGCACTTTCTCTATTGAATTCACAGAATTACAGTTAAAGTTAAAGCCATTATCTTTGCCGCCACACTCGAATACTCGCTAGGCCAGGCGTCCTGCACCCTATTACCATCCTGACACTTCACACGAAGGAGCGCAATTCATCACCGAGTTCTGTGTCGATAGTTCAAAGATGCACGTAGTGAGGAATAATGAAGAAAAAAGTTTCCCTTACTTAAGCCTCATCTTGTGTGCACTACTTAGCACCTGAGACCTTACAGCGCTGCTTTATGAAATGGCACGAAGGAGTTGAATAAATGACCTTTGACCTTCTTTCTCAATCATCACAAATGGGAATAATGGACGAAAGCAAGCACCAAAAAAAATAAAATAAATAAATATATACATTTTATATATATATATATATATATATATATATATATATTATATACACTTTTGGGTTTGGTTCATGGTTACATCCTCCAAAAATGTTTTACATTTTAAAATTAAAGTTTAATTTTCTTTACTTTTTGTAAGTCACTCTGGATAAGAGCGTCTGGCAAATGCCTAAATGTAAATGCAAATGTAAATGAGTGTCAGACATAAAAAGGCTCCGTCCCAAACAAGTTCTCTGACTGGAACCACTCACTCACTCATTCACTCACTCATCATCATGTATGCCACTTTATCCTGCATTCAGGGTCGCAGGTACACCCTGGACAGGGTGCCAATTCATCACAGGGCACACACATACACACACTACTATAATCTGCAGGTCGTTGGACTGTGGGAGGAAACCGGAGTACCCGGAGGAAACTCACCAAGCACGGGGAGAACATGCAAACTCCATGCACACAGAGAAGGGAATTGAGCCTGGGCTGGAATCAAACGCGGATCCTGGAGGTGCAATGCAACGATGCTTACCTTTACACCACTGTATCGCTGTGACTGGAACCAATCCCTGCTTATTATTCTTACCAGATAGCTATGAGGTTACATTTTTAAATAATACACTGACTTTTAGTGTTGTTTTTAAAATGGCCTCCATTTGGCTATGTCCCGATCTACTTTATGTCATCGCAGCAATGTCAGACATTGTAAAGGCCTCTCCCTAATACCCCTATCTCACCTATGCGGAGTTATCACGGTTTCGCGCGGTGGTTGTACGGTTCATTGCGAATGAAAGTTTTGCAGTTTTGCCGTAGTGATAACGTTTCCATCACGATAGTACCATAGTCTCGTACGGTTTCATGCGGAAGTGGTCGCGAAAGAAGAGAAATTGGGGTATTTGGGGAGGAGCCATCACGGTGTCCTCGGTGTCATTACGTATAGATCCGGTGTCGTTGCGGTTAACTGCTGGTTTTTTTTGCGTTTAAGTTTCGGCACTACGGCGCTGGCGGAAGTTTCACGAAAAGATCACGCCGCATATGGAAGCAATACGTTTACTACATAAACGATGCTGTACATACGTTCTTATTACGGTTCCGGAGTGAGGAAATCACGGACTGGTCCACCGCACTTCACCGCATGAAAATGTACAATATAAAATGTCGTTCCTGTGCATCTTTTCATTCATTTAGTACATTACTGTAGACAAGATGCTTTTCCTCGAGGAACAAACACTACTCGCCACATCAGGCATTATGAAGCTGCTGGGTCTGGCTGCAGAAGTTTTCCTCATGAGAAGAGGAAGAAGAAAAGAGTTGGAAAGACAACAAATTGCTTCAGAAAAAAGGAGAATGAGAAGACAGAAGAGATATTGGGTGAGACAGTGGCTGCAGAGAGGGACATTGTATGGACCGTATGAGAAACTGTTGGCCCAGAAGCCGGAAGTGTTCCTTGGCAGCAAGATAAAATTTAATCTCTCCTTCATCTCAAAAAACTCAATACTGTACACTGTAATAACCGCAGAACAACGCGGACACCGTAATCCATACATGGGCACCATAACGACAATGTGGACAATCCGCCATTGTTCCGTCAACAACGTAGTGATTGCGTAAAGCGACCGCAATGAGATCGGGAAGAATCGGCGTCATCTGAGGTCGGCGGAAATCTGCGTTTTCCTGACGGAAGGCTGCGTTGTCACTATGGTGTCATTACGGTGAGTAAGGTGCCTTGCGGTGTTCTTACGTTTTTCAATCTTTCCGCGTGAAAAATTAAATTGTTTAATTTTTTTTTGCGGTCCACACGGAAGCTCACGGAACTTTGGGTGGTCACTCGCGATGGCTCGCGGTGCCTAACACTGCGTCTCACCGCGAGTCAAACCGCATAGGTGAGATAGGGGTATAAGACTTTTGAACGTTTGAGCACTTGCAAGTTTGAGTTCTCTTATGGCAGTCATGTTAAAGATCTCCCTAAACACTAGAGTGCAGGCCAAGACAGTGGTTTTGTATTTTCAAGTTGACTTCTTTCTTCTTTTTATTTGCTTTTTAATTTCATTTCCTTTAATTGTAATCAGCTTTTCATTCTTCCAATCATCTGCCTTTCATCTACCCATATTCTTTCTTCCATCTTTCTTCTATTTTTTTCACCTTTCTTTCATTTTTTTTCTTTCTTCCTTTCTTTGACCAATAACAATGATTGTAATCTTTTTTTTGCAATTAAATTTCTTCTCCCCTTCCTTTCTTATATCCGATTTATATTTGTTTCTTTCTTTCTTCTCTTTCTTTCTTTCATTGAACACAAATAAAATAATGGCAGTATCACTTATTGTAACAGATTTTTTTTGTGTTTATTTTCCATTTTACGTCCCATCTGTCAGGGATAACCCCTAGAGGGCGCGGTGCAGCGGCTGGAGCTGTGACAAACAAAACGGGCGCTGCACCGCGCCGCCGAGCACAGCGAGCTCCCGCCGCTGCACCGCGCCGCCGAGCACAGAAAGCTCCCGCCGCTGCACCGCGCCGCCGAGCACAGCGAGCTCCAGCCGCTGCACCGCGCCGCCGAGCACAGCGAGCTCTTTCTTCCTCCGCCGCCGTCATGCGCTGCCGAGGTCAGCGAGCTTCCCCTTTCTCCGCCGCCGCCCTCATGCGCCGACGAGGACCACGAGCTTCCTCTTCCTCCGTCGCCGCCCTCATGCGCCGCCGAGGACCACGAGCTCTTTCTTCCTCCGCCGCCACTGTCATGCGCCGCCGAGGTCAGCGAGCTTCATCCTCTTCCGCCGCTGCCTTCATGCGCCGCCGAGGTCAGCGAGCTTCCTCTTCCTCCACCGCCGCCCTCATGCGCCGCCGAGGTCAGCGAGGTCCGCCCTGCACTGGAAAGGACGGCGCTCGTTCTCTGCCTCCGTCGCCCCACTGCAACGGGGGCATCAGGCCATCGGGCCCTCCGGACATAGGTGCCAGCCTCTGGATGAGAGGGGCGGACATTGGACCCTGGGGGGGATGCCCTGGACCTCCTGGGGTGCCTCAGGAGTTGCGCCCGTAGAGGGGGGGATTATGTCAGGGATAACCCCTAGAGGGCGCCAAAGCGCCCTAAGACTTTGTGTGTAGTTTCTGTTGAGTTTAACTTCATTTCCCAGTGTGCAACTCGGTCAGGTGACATGGGCGCTGACCTGAACCGAGTTGGTCATTAGTTTCGTTATAAATAGCTTGTTTTGGTTCATTGTGGTGTCTTGCATCTGTTGATTTATACTCGTGAATGTTTGTGTCTCCCTTTTCCTCAATACGTGTTTTAATTTCATTTTACTTATAAAGTGTATATGTTTTGTTGATTTCCCTGTTTTCTGTTTAAATAAACATCGTAACCTTTAACACCTGGACCCCTGCAATTATGCCTCGCACCCAAAAACATGACACCATCTTTTCTTATATTACAACTTCTTACTCCCAAAATTTAAATATAAACACTAATACTTACTGTAATATTTCTTTCTTTCTTTCTTTCTTTCTTTCTTTCATGATTTAAACAATGACCATTAAGCTGTTAAATTTTTCATTAATTTTTACACGACACTGTAGTATACACTGTTTCAGTCTTTTCTTCATCCCTCAACCACAATGTGCTTTTTGCAGGCTCAGGGTTTCCATTAGACATTAATACATTATGTTCGTTTTTTGATGATCTTTGTGATGTGGTCGTGATGTTTGAGAAGGTGCTGTAATAAATGGAAGTCATTACCGGTAATGGAGATTAGCCCTGCACCGGATAGAGGAGCTTCCCCTTTATCTCTGCTCCGTCACCGTGCTGGAGCTCTGAACCATATTTACAGCTCGTTTTTACACTGGCGCCTCCATAATGAATCCAGTAAATGGAGGTGATGCATACTGCTCCGAGTGATCCATCTCATTAGATACGAGTGCAGGAATGGCATAATTACACAGGGCGACCATGGCCCCGCCCGTACTGACACCGGGCCAGCTATTGACCATTACGTCTGGAGCAGTGAAGCGAGCATAAAGAGCGGCTCACGGATAAAAAATGTGCGTAAAAAGCACCTGGTTAACTTTTATAGCTTCTTCATGCCAGAAGGAGTGATCATCATTTGAGCTATAAAGAAACTTTTCGAGTCTCCAGGTCACCAGAAAGTTCATCACGGGCCAACAAACACAGATACTGAGGGATTAATCCAGATGATAACAACTGCAGTGTGGAAGCCTTGTGTGTGTGTGTGTGTGTGTGTGTGTGTGTGTGTGTGTGTGTGTGTGTGTGTCATTAATCTACCAACAATAACCCTTAACGACCGCATAGCACTGCCATGTCATACCCCAGAGTAATGGGTTTAAATCTCAACCTCTTCCCTCCTCTGTGTGTGTGTGTGTGTGTGTGTGTGTGTGTGTGTGTGTGTGTGTGTGTGTGTGTGTGTGTGTGTGTGTGTGTGTGGAGTTTGCATGTTCTCGCCATGCTTGGCAGGTCCTCTGGTTTCCTCCCAAAGTCCAAAGACATGTGGTGTAGGCTGATTAGAGTTTCCAAATTGCATGTAGTGTATAATTAGTGCTCTGTAATGGCTTGGCACACGATCCAGGATGTACTCAAGTCTTGTGCTGTGAGTTCTAGGCTTCAAGCCCCCTGCCATCCTACACAGGATAACAGGATAGATAATGGATGTATGAGTGGATTTTTAATACACAGGTGTGTTGCTTGTTGGGGGGAACTAAAGAACATTACCATGAATGTATTCATATTAAACAAACAAACATAAAGAAGCAAAACACTTACATTTTCCTTATTTTATAAAACCAACAACAATAATTATTTGCACTGATTAATTTAGCTCAACCGGCTTTGCTTGGTATGGTTTTGTCAACCTAATTGTTGAAGACCCTGATAGAACATGGTCCCACCTGATGAGCACTGAAAGTGTCAAAAGTTGGTTCTTCCAAATTTTGTAAAAATCATTAACAGAATCCAAATCGACAGTCCTACAGTCACAGCCAGATTCTTCCTGATCATAGTCAGAAAATACACCAAGGAGAATTTGGACTTGAGTGAGCTCAGGCCTTTTTTGTCAGGTTTAGTCATAAACCTGCCTATCATTTTTTCTCTGTCATCATAAACCCCAGGTCCTCTGAGTGCCTCTCTGGATGTCTGGCCACAGTAGCTTCTTCCCAGGTGTTCACCAATTGCAGAGGTAGAAAGAGGACTAAAATTTTGTACTCAAGTAAAAGTACTGTTGCTTCGGTGAAATTTTACTAAAAGTACAAGTAAAGTTATTATTATAAAAGTCTAATCAAGTAAAAGTAAGCTCATAAAAAATTTACTCAGAGTAAAAGTTACCGAGTTACCTTTCTTTTTCTTTTTTAACAGCGGGGTGGGATGAGGCATTCTAGCGTAGTTCAAAAAAGATGAGCAGATATAAATCTCAAACTAGTTGTTTGAGAGGAGGATCAGATTCAGGGTGGTCCCAGGCCAAAATAATAAACTAAATGGTATTTATATTTAGTAGCTAGATTATCTGAAAACAAACAAACAAACAAAAAAAAAACCCAAACAAAAACACAGGTCCCTCCCCTGACTCCCAAAACCAAAAACAGTGCATAAATTCCCTCTTCCCAAAATAAATGGCAGCCACACCCCTACTACTGCTGAGTGCACAAACATACAGTGAAATTATCTACAAATATAAACAAAGAGCAACCAAACCAAAGGGGCAAAGCAATAATCAAAATCAATGAGAGGCAAAAAGTCAAAACCAGAAAACAACCAAATATCAAAATGACCAAAATCACAAACTCTCTCCTCTTTCCTGCGTCTCTCTCTGGTTTATATCTGGTCGCTCTGGTTGATGACGTCACTCTCAGGGCGGAAGCGACCGTGTGGAAGGTCAGATGCCGATGTGGGGACAGTCGGAAAACCCGGAGTGGAGTCTGGAGCGGCGCGCGACCAGGACACGGTACACACACGCGAGCGCAACCAAGCATTTATACAAAGCAGAATATTTTTTATAATTTTTCCATTTTCATTCATTTGTTTTAGTCAGTAGCGGATATGATTTAAAATGTAGCAAATACTTCAAACAAAACACACTTAAGTAAAAGTAAAATTGCAGATTTTAAAAACTACTTGAAAAAGTAGTACACACACACACACACACACACACACACAAAAAAAACTACTTATTTGCAGTAATGCGAGTAAATATACTTAGTTACTTTCCACCTCTGACCAACTGTAGTTTGACTACATGTAAGACACCATCACCTGCATCATCAACACTACCAGTCAAAAGTTTGGACACACCTTTTAAATCCATGGTCTTTCCTGATTTTGTAAAACAGTGCTGAAGGGAATGAATAATATGCAATTGCTAATAGGCAATAACCTCCTTTAATCAATTGATATTGAAGTGTGTCTTACTTTACAACTGTAAAACCTTCATAACAGCTCTAATCTGAGGTGCTGGTAATTTGTAATTTTTGTGGCTCTAAATGAACTTCTCCTCTGCAGCAGAGTTAGGTTTTGATCTTGCTTTCCTAGGACGGTCTTCATTAGGATCATCTGGGTTTTGCAAATGCACTTTACAATACGGCTCTGACAAGGTCTGTTCCAGAACAGCAGACCTTCATGTCTTAAAATAATAACTGATGATTGTTGTTCTTGTTGTTACTTAATTACCTAATGTCATATATGTTATTTCATAGTTTTGAAAAAAAAAAATCCAATATAAATCCAAACTTGTGTGCAAACTTTTTAACTTGGTTCTACTGTTTATGTATCCTTGCAAGCCTGGGGGGTGGGTGGGGGGGGTCAAATCAAATAGCTAATGGGTTCCACACTGTAGTACGTTCTGCTACACATACACTGTACCAGAGCTAGTTTTCCACATCTGATTTGGTATGTTTTTCGACTCTGACAAGTGCTACGCTACTGGCTTGTGCTTCAGGGCATTGTAACCTTTTTCGTTCTGCATTTTAACACAGCGCTGACTCGATCATGTGCCTCCTGCAGGGAAAGGACTGTGGGAAAGTACATCAGGAACAGTTTTGCCTTCACCAGGCTTGTGGACAATGCTGAAATCAAAGGCTTACAGATGGAAGGAACACCTGCTATAGGGGTTCAACTATGAGCCACTATACGTTACTTTTGTCAGTCACATGGAGGCCCTTTATGCATGGTCTAAGGTACGTCAATGCTCAATACCTCTATTATAGCCAAGTATTATGGGTCCTCCTTCGATGGTTCTTACTTTGGAAAGAAGTTACCTGGCACGATATGTTCCAGATACAAGAGTCATCCGAATTACAAGTAACAAACAAGTTAACATACATCTCAGTGGTCCTTGAAATGTGTGTATTTATGCTCCAGCTGAAATCTCCCATTAAGAATTCATTTTTCATCCCTTCAAACTCTTAAGGGATGATAGGATGAAGGATGCTCTTATTTATTTCCCGCATACTTCAAACATTTATGCAAATGAGCTACTGCCGAGCCAGAGAACAAGACAGCTTAGCCACAAGCTAAGGGGAGGAGCTCTCCGTAAAACAAATGGTCTGGTTTGAAACTTGGTTAATAAACAAATGAAAAGTGCTCTGTTTGTATACACACTAAAGACTTATCTAAGTAAATACATTTTAGAATAATAGCTTCTCTGTAAAAGTTTGATTCCGTTTCTTATTGAGACGAAGAATTAAATTGTATGCAGTCTATGCAGTGTTCTTTTCTCTCGCCCTGATTTGCTCAGTTGCATATAGTCACATCTCTCTCTCTCTCTCTCTCTCTCTCTCTCTCTCTCTCTCTCTCTCTCTCTCTCTCTCTCTCTCTCGCTCTATTTGTCTATTTGTCTAATAAGAACTAATTTGACTTTAGCATGATCTCCTAAAAAGATACCTGAGACTAGCACACTGTAACCTCTGACACATCTGATTGGCAAATAATGGTGTCAGGGTCACATATAATGAGTGCAACATGAGTTCCTGCCAATTTCAGCCTGTGAAAATTGTGGACTTTTACTTAGCAGGGCTTAAGGGAGCCAGATAGTAGGGCTTAATGGTCAAGCCAAGATTGTTAGACAAGGGATTGCTGCTGAATTCTCTCAAAATCCCTTGTTCTCAAGAAAAACAAACAAAAACACATGCAGAGAGAGAGAGAGAGAGAGAGAGAGAGAGAGAGAGATGGCAAACCAGGCAAATCCCACTATTGTTTGGCTGTACTTTCTGTCTTTCTTTCTTTCTTTCTTTCTTTCTTTCTCTTATTCTCTTTCTTTTGCCACAATATATTTTTTTCTGTTTCTTTCTCTTTGGAATCTTGATTTTCGTGTCTCTTTCCGACTTTGCTTTTGTTTTGATTTCGAATCTAATTCTTCCTTTCTCTAAGCGCATGGGAGTGGGTGGGTAGAGCACGTTTGAGTGTGAGTGAGAGCGTGGTTCAGCGTTCTCTCTCAAATGTTCATTTATTTACTTTTTCTTAATCTTTTGAAAAAGGAAAGAACTTTCAAACTAATTTAACATCATGCAGGGAGCTCACCAAACCTCTGCGAGTCAGAGGAATCGGTGTGGAGCATCAGCCCCAGCATCATTACTGGCGAGCACGGCATCCACAAGTTCCAAAACTTTTGACTCCCTAACCCGCCAGCATGGGATTAGGATTGGGCGCAGAGCTGGCTTCTGGCTGCGGGGGAAGTGGTCGGAAATGAGAATGTTCTAGGGGCATCTGGGAAGAACAGCGCGGTGGTGCTCTTCCTACAGTAAGCGCCGTGGAAAAGGTGACAGCGCTAGTGTTAAACGGCATAGACATAGCAGGATCTCACTTCAGTGTACTTCCCCTGTCAACACCATCCAAAAAGTGACCCTGTCTAATGTCATTCCCTCCATCAAAGATGAAATCCTAGCAAGAGCACTCTCTCACCATGGAAAAATATGGTCCCCGATTTACAAAATCTCAATCAGCAGCAAATCTGACCTGTTGAAACATGTGATGTCTTTTAGAAGATTCATATATATGATCCTGAACAACACCACAGAACTACAGTGCACCCTAATCTTCAAAATCGATGGATTTGACCATGTTATCGACGTTTTCACTGAAACATTAAAATGTTTTGGATGCGGAAAGACGGGACATCTTTCCTGAATGGTGGAACAACCCAAGCAGGCCAGGAAAAGGAGAAACCTGAATAAACAAACAGGGGGAACAGCACAACTGAGAACGATACTGAGGAGGCCAGCACACCATTCACTGAGAATGTCTCTATGATGGCCCGCCATCGGCCACACATTGAGGGGTACTGTGAGGTGCTTTGCTGCCCAAAAAGAATGAGGGGAGGTAGAAAACCAAACTTTCACCCAAATTATAATTTTAATAAATTAAAAAGTGTACATTACCTTAAAGAAAGCAACATTTAAAATTCAAATCAAATAAACTACTCAAAAACTTAAATAAACTTAAAAGAACTTAACTGAATCCAACAGACCCCCAACAAGAAAACCTTACTACGCTCAACTCCCCTAGACAAGACAATGGGGAAACATTTAAAGGGATGGACCAGTCCAATTTTTAAACACATAGGGGAACCACAAAATCACAACAAAACTAAACAAGCATACTAACAAACATGGGGCAGTTAAATAACCAATATAAATTAAACAGATATATGTAAAACAGAACAATTAGAAAAAGAAATAATCAAAACTATATATATATACAAACTATAGTTGTGGTTGATGCGGCATACCAGACCTTAATAGCTGACGGACCGGAGTGAGAGCCCCACGAGCACAGTGCAGCAGTTGCTTAATATACACTTATAAATAAATATCTAAATGAAATTAATGGTGTTGGTGTCTTATTGTTTAATATAAATAAATACCAAATCAATTAAGTAAGCAAAATCCTAAATAATAAATGAGCAGTGAATGTGTCTGTGCGCATGTTTATGTAGAGCTATGTGTGAATGCTTGCACATATTACCCCTCAATGTGTGGCCTGTGATGGGCCATCACAGGTACCATGTAAAGCATTTACACATACTGTGGGTCTACATATAAACATGTGCACAGACACATTCCTCAGACTCCAGACCCCTCACTTATTATTTTTTGTTTAGTATTTTGTTTAATTGCTTTAATATACAGTATATTTTAAAGTACTGTATAGTTATATATTAATTCAACAATAAGACACAAACACCATTAATTTCTTTGAGATATTTATTTATTTAAAAGTTCATCATATCTGGGTGGAGTGCTCACATCTTAGTTTGTTGTACTGTTTATTTTGAGTTAATATTATTTTCTTTTTAAGTTACGGCTGAGCTGCTGAGGAGTAAATGGCTGGACCTGATGCACCGGGTGTGTGGAGTTCTTACTGTGGTCCACCAACCATTAAGGTCCGGCATGCTGCATCAACTGCAACTTTGGTTCTACCACCTGTACCAACATGTAGACTACCTGGGGTGGGGGGGGGGGGGGGATTAGATGTCTGCCATTTTATATGTCTATATATATAGTTAATTAAATGAAATGCCCCTGTTAGGTTATTTGTTGTGGTCTTGTTGATGTTCTTTGATGTTGTCTTTCCCCCTTGTGTTTAGAAATGGATTGGCTCATCCCTATAAATGCTTCCCCATTGTCTTGTTTAGGAGTTAAGGGTTTAGTTTGTCTGTTTTACATCCTTTTCTTTGGGGTCTGTTTGATTTAGTTATGTTCTTCTAAGTTTGTTAGTTTGGATTTAAATTTGATTCTGTTTACCATTCTTTTGTGTAGTTTATTTGATTTGAACTTTTGAATGTTGTTTTATTTAAGTAAATGTACACTTTTTGATGTATTAACATCATTTGGGTGAAAACCTGTTTTCTACATCCCCTCATTTTTTTGGGCTGCAAGGGCCCTCAAAAGTGGTGTCAGAAGTAGGATTCTCAGCAGGGGGTGTATAGTAGATGCTTCAACCCATTTTTTACCCCTTTTTTCTTCTACCGCATGAGCCATGAGTCGAGCAAGAAGGAAGGCAGTAGCAAAAACTCCAGAAGAACAACCTAGGGGAGTTCTCCAAGAGCTGGCTGAGGATGGAGCGCAGGAAGCGAGAATGGTTGGTGAGCTGGAAGATGAAAGCAGGCAGTCGACACTTACTGACTTGACTGGGTTGTTAAAAAAATGGATGCCATGGAAGCCCAGAGGATTTTAAACTTTACACCACCAGTTTAGTCTGTTGCAGCTGGAAGTACATGCTTGCACAACTCCAACACCTGATCCATTGCTGACTACTGGAGACAGACCCCTCTGAAGTCCAATCTGCAGGCCAGTGTCAATTTAAAGACACTAAACTTGAGGAGTTGTCTGAAACTGATGACATCAAACATTTTTGAATTACCTTTGAGAGAATTGCAGTAGCCTGCCGGTGGCCGAAGAGCATTTTGTCTCATCCCTCTCTTGACCTGTAAGGCCAGATATGCTTATATTCATATGTGGATGATTCTCTTCAGTATGAGGAAGTAAAAACTGCAAACTTAAGAAAATATGACATCAACCGAGAAACATACTGGAAAGGTTTCTTTCTCTGGAGGTGGAACCCTTTGAGAGCCCCAAAGAACTGTATGTGTGATTAAAAGAACTTTATGGGAAATGGATTCAACCTAAAAATAAATTAGTTGATGAAATAATGAAAAGATCATAATCCTTGAACAAAATCTAAGAATGCTTTCTTCTGAGCTACAGGTTTGGATCCAGGAACATGACCCCCAAACTGCTTCACAAGCTGCATCACTGGCGAATGTCTTCATGGCTGTACGGAGGAAGGGTCAGCCATGGTGTTGGAAAGCCATGAGAGATGCTGGCAAATTAAATCTTTCCAGTGGTGGTAAGCCTCCTGGAGAAGGATCTGAATGAGTTCTCCTGAGGGTTCAAAGAAAGTGCTTATTTGTTTTTATGTGGCCAGAAAGGGCATACCAAGCCACTGTGCCCTAAAAGTGCTACCAAAACTACTCACCTGTGTTATGTGCCCAGCAATTGAAGGGGTCCACCAGTGATGTCTGAGTGGTCACCACAGGTCATAACAGTATAGTTAAATGTAAGGAAGTTAAAGGCCCTTCTTGATACTGGTAGTGAGCAGACACTGGTTCATCAGAAGTATGGTCCCTCCACTTTACTCCGATTCAGTGATAAGAAATCCATACGCTGTGTCCATGGTGATGAGAAGCTGCTTCCTGTCGCCAATGTGTACATTAATATAAAGCGCCAAACTTACTACTTAGATATGGGTGTAGTGGACAACCTACCATTTCTTGTGGTTTTGGGTCATGAGTCAGTGCTTTGGGACTTGTTGCATGCAGGGCCCACATACAATTTGGTAATCACCCAAGCTAAAGCAAACAAACCAGAGGAAAAGAAACGGTTATTGAGTATACTGCCTTTTTTGATGCAGATATAGAGACCTCTGATTCGGCAAAGCAGAAGAAGTCTTCATCGACGGAAAAGGTGGGAGAAGATTAAATATAATGATTCTAGAACACCAGCTGAATCTTTGCCTGACTTTTTCCCAAAGTTTCAGGTGCCCAGTAGCATTGCTTGGTTACAACGGGAAAATGCCCATCTTGCCCCTCTCCTGAACCGGGCAAAGATGGAAGGTGAAGAGGATGAGGTTGAGGGTGGTAAACAAAGGAAAGCTACTTTCTGCAACAAGGAATACTCTACTGTTGTTTTGGGTCGATGACAGTTGGTGGTACCACAGTCTGTCTGCGAGGTCATTCTTGTCCTGGGACATTCGATTACCTGGGCTGGCCACCTAGGGAAAGGTAAAAACATTGCCAGGATTCGAAGGTATTTTCATTGGCCTGGCATGAATAAAGAGGTAACCCAATACTGTAGAAGCTGCCCAGAATGTCAGAAAGTCTTTGTGCAAGGTCCTTGTCATGTCCCTCTCCAACCTTTTTTCCAATTATAGGCACTCCTTTTGAAAGGCTGGGGATGGATGTTGTTGGCCCTGTGGAACGAAGTAATTCAGGTAATAGATTTATGCTTGTTTTAACTCGCTATGCTAAGCTATATCCAGAAGTGTTCCCATTTAAATCCATCAAGGCAAAATTTGTGCCCACCTGTCTAGTGCAACTGTTCATTAGAGTTGGGTTCCATTGGGAGATTTTGACTGATCAAGGAACTAACTTTATGTTGACCCTTTTGAAGCAGGTGTACAGATTATTGGGCATTATGAGTCTGAGGACCACTCCTTACCATCCTCAGACAGATAGACTGATGGAGATTTATTCAGACCAATTGCTTCATAAATTCATCTGTGACACAGGTAAAGATTGGAACCAATGGATCACTTATCCTTTGTTTGCATGCAGAGAAGTGCCATAATCATCTACTGAGTTTTCGCCCTTTGAACTGTTATATGAACATGAGGTAAAAGGCCCTCTTTCTCTACTTCAAGAGATATGGGAGTGGGACTGGAGAAAGGATGAACCTTTGAATATAGTGTCTTATGTGATACAGATGCAAGAATGCTTAGACAAGATGACCATGCTGGTCCAGTCTCACCTGGCACAAGCCCAGGAAATCTGAGAAATCTGCCCGTGATTGAATTTTTGAACCTGGACAAAAGGTGTTGGTAATGAAAACAAACTTGGCAAAATGGCAGGGCCCATTTGAAATTAAAAGGAAACTTGGGCCTAAAACATATGAGATTGCAATGTTGGGCCAGGGTTGCCCTACACAGATGCTACCCCTGTAAATGGTGAGTTGATGATAAGGAAGGTGGATGAAGAAGAGAAAGTGGTTGACCAATATGTGCCCCAGCCTGTTCTGGGAGGTTCCTTTGCTTGCCTGAAGTTTTTTTTTTTTTTAGAATATCCTGGGTTTACCACTGTAATAGAACACGATATTGTGAATTTACCTGATGCTTTTGTAGGAAGATGCTGTTGTTCGAAGAATGAGCTACTGGGTCCCCAAGCCGCTCCAGGAGTTGCTAAAGGAGGAAGTCAATTTGATGTTTCAGCAAGACATCATAGAGCCATCTAAAAGTGAATCTGAAGACCTGATGTCTTTGCTTTTTTGTGATGTAAAATTACCATCAAAGGTATTTTCAGAAAGGTTAAACAAATTATCAAACACACCAATCTAACATACTACGTAACTGGGAGATCTATATTCAATCTCCCTTGTCCGAGACATTTTTTAAATTGTATGGGCTAAATATAGATCTGATTTCCTTGGACCAAGAAAAAGCATTTGATAACAATACTTATGGAATGCTCTTCAAGCATTTGGTTTTAGTCAGGATTTTATTAAGAAAATAAAAGTTTTATACAATGACATTGAGAGTGTGCTGAAAGTTAATGGTGGCTTGAGTTCTCCTTTTAAAATACACAGAGGGGGCCTGTCAGGAATGCTTTACAGAACTTTGCAGAACTGAACTTAATGCAATCATGATCTGAAAGGACAGAAACTCTTTGTGTTCCAGTCTATACCAATTATATAAATAAACAAAGAGACATAGATGCAACAATAAATGTGCAGAAGTACTGAAGGACAACTAATTGGTGAATGGTCCAAATGGTACCGACACTCCCAGAAAGACTCTTATGGGCAAGAGGTGGATTCAAATACCTAGGAGTGTACCTAGGATATGTCACTTTTAAACAAAAGAATTAGGAAGGATCCAAGTGGAAATGGCTAACTCCAGAAGACTTATACTTATCATAAACAACTTGGTGGCCTCCACTTTGTGGCACAAGATGACTTGTGTCGATCCTCCAGTAGAGCTGATAACAAAAATCCAGTCAATTTTAGTTAATTTTTTTCTGGCTGCCATGGAGTGTTTTATATTTACCTAAAGAAGGAAGGGGACAAGGATTAGTGCATCTGCAAAACAAAATCGTCGCTCTTTCGCCTACACATTTTACAAAAATCCTTGGGCAGCCCAACTAGTTTTAGCTGGAATGCAATGTCTAGCTCAATTTTAAAGACCCCTGGAAACCTAAAAATGGACAAAAGTCTTTGCCTAATGGATCTAAAGAGAATGGATCTTTCTAAGCTTCTTTAGAATGCAGAGACCTCCAAACACAACGTCGGTATACTGGCTTTTAAAGGAACCTCTTAACCCATGGAGATGCCTGGACATTGCAAACAATTCTCTCTCTGGAACTCTGATTCATTCTGGCATGACTAACCTGGGGCAGCTAGTAGATCTAACTGGTGCAAACCTAGAAAACGCACAAAAAAAAGCAGCAGAAAACCTTGATCTGAAATCGAGGAGGATCTTAGCACAACAACCGGTAAAGTGGAATGCTTTGAGAGTACTGTGAGGGAACAGAAGAACCTTACGAAGAAGACCCTTTCCCTGAGCTCACACTCTCTCCAAACCTGGAAGAACACACAGGTCTTTTTTTAAACTGCAAAAACCTTGAAAACATGAACTTCTACACTCTCTTAGGGAAAAAGTAATAAAGCTTGTGTTAAAGTTTTAATAAAAAAGTTTTTACATAGAAAAGTTGATGCACCTTGGCTTTCTGTCCTCAGATTACCTGAGGAAGAACAGCCACGATGGAGATCACTGTGCAAGCCACCATTAGCTAAAAGATCTGAAGACTTACCGTGGAGAATTGTACTTGGTATTTTAGCGGTCAATGCTTTTACCTCATGTCTCTACCCTAACATAGAATGTCCTTTTGGTGCGCAGAAAGAGACCATCTTTCATGCTTTTGCAGAGTGCTCCAGACTTCAACCACTTTTTACTCTTTTAAAAGCTATATTTATTGATTTCAACGAGTTTTTTTCACTACAGTCTTTTATCATAAGGGTAAAATATACTCCGACAACAAAATAAAAAAGTCAACTGTTAAACTATATTGTGGGCCAAGCAAAAATGGGTATATAGCTAAGCCAAATAAACAAAATTGAACAAAAAGGAAATTATAGTGTGGTAGCAGTCACAATCGCACTACTAATATCAAGGGTTTTAATCGATTATCTTTATTATAAGAAAACAGAAAATGCGGAATATGTGTAAAAGGTTCTACAGTCCAAGTTACCCCTCTGTCTGCCCCTACTACAAGAGGGGTAATCTCAAAAATGCACCCGTTTATTAAAGAGCAGGTGATTATGAAGAAGCTGGCCTTCTTCTGGAAGTTCATTGGCCCTATCAGCGCTATCCCACTCGGGTGCAGGAGCTCCAACATGAGACATGTCCTGTTCTTCCGCTGGCAGATTTGAATGGTTTTAAATAATCAAGAAGAGACACTTAAGGTAAATTTTGCTTTTAAAAAGGGGAGAACAGTTGCACTGTTTTCGACACCATGGAGCGGCGTATTGAGCTGTGCGGCTGAATCGGCCGGGATACAGCAACAACAGCGAGGGGGCAGTGATCCGGCCTCACCGGCCCCCAGAACAGTGACACACCCGAGTCAGAAGGTCAGTCCCGAACACACCCACACCACAGGAACACACACCGCACTCGGCGCTGATATTAATACTAACGCCATTGTTGTAAGAAAATAATTTTATATAAAAGTAGTTATTTCTACTCTCTTGCTCTCTTCCTCAATGATCTGATATTAACATATTAAATTTTCCCTGCTGCATCGATCAACTCTTGCACCTGAGGGAGCAGGGTGCAGCACAGCACACACAGACACACCCGTAGACATTGAAGAGTAAGCAAACTGCTTTTTAGAGCATCTAAACCATCTACAGAAAAAACATTACTGCAAAGGGCCAAAGCAGCGGGAAAAAAAAAAAAAAAAAAACACTGTCACTCAGGAGGAAGTGAAAAGAGACAGTAGCTGAGCAAACCATAAACTCTGAACAGGACTGTAAATCAATGGACCACAACAAAACTGAAACACAATTTGTTGTTAAAGGTGGGTCTTAGTGTGGGAAAAAAAAACCTTTGTAAATATCTATCTATCTATCTATCTATCTATCTATCTATCTATCTATAATTTAATAACAGAACTGCTCCAAACTGTTTGCCCGACATCACCCCCTCCCAACACCGTACTGCATTGTTTGTATGTTTGTACAACCGCTAATTCGTCCACTATGTAGTGAGCAGGTTGTGGATTTTGACATGATTTAAAAGCGAACCCTACGCTCAATGAGCTTAAGTATGCTGCGTGTGCAGTTTCACCGTACACTCGCTTGATTTCCTGCTTACTTTACCACAGTAAATGTCAGCACCCTTTGAAAGTCGAGTGTTAATGTCCTGTCGAGACGCGGGCACAGGAAAAAAGGATGTTGTCAAGCGTGAACAGCCTGAAAAACTTCATGATGAACCATACAGTGTTTTTCTCAGAAATTTTACACTGGACATTAAACACTTAATTCACTGTTTGAGGGAAACACCTCAGCACAGAAAAAAAAAAAAAAAACAGCTAGCAGAGATGCTATACAAAGGAGCGCCTGCCACTAATAAGCAAATGAGCAAATGTATTTTTAATAAATAAACCTAAGAAGCTGCAGCAACTCTGAAAAAAAGGAAGAATTGGAATTAGAAAAAAAAAGTAGTATACTAACAATAAGTATATTATTCTAAAAAAAAACAACAAACAAACAACAACAACAAAAATGTAGAGCTTACCTCATGGGCTTAGCGCTAGCTAGGCTACACAGGTTAACCGTCTTTTAGTGACAAGAAGGGCTAATGTGCTTTCAGACCAAAGTGTGTGTGTGTGTGCGTGTGTGTGTGTGTGTGTGTGTGTGTGTGTGTGTGTTTGTGTGTGTTGGGTAAAATGGGATCAAACAGTAACCTTGACACAGACACCAAATAATACAGTCACATGTCTGCACTTCCTGTCATTTATCAGACAGACAGAACAGACCAGAGGGATTGTCAAAAAAACACTTTTCTTTCTGGAGAGAGCGGCCAATATACAAGGGAGCAATGAAGGAAAGAAATGAATGAATGAAAGAAAAAAAGGAGACCAGCTTTAAGTTTTTAGGTTTAGGTTTTAGTTTAATTATTAGTATCAGTGTATCACTGGTCAGTTTTCAATAAAGTGAAGATGCCAAGTCCTTGAAATATTACACTAATGCATTTTCCCAGTGGTTCACTAGTGCTTGGATACTAGCAAGGTGGGAAGTTTTCTTAGCATGCTGGAGTTCATCGGCGTGCGTAAACCCTGATTTGTGCATAAACTTTCACTTTACAAATGGCAGCATTTTGATCAAAAGGCTGATAAACACGTGCAATTTATTGATAAATAAATGCTGACATACTCCCCCAGAATCGCAACAAACACAAATATACAGTATATGCTACATAAAGCTAGATAAACACTGGCTTTAACAACAAGACTATTCAAGTCATAGTATAATACATCATATTTTTGTTGTGTATTTTTTTTTTTTTTTTTTTTGTGCATAAAAATTGGATTTCAGTTAATGGTTCATGGTGCTCCAGATGGCCAGTCATCCACTGCACAAGAAAATCTTTCAGGTTTGTTTATTCTCCAGAGAAATAATACAACTGTCCATACAGTAAATAAAAAGAAAAGTATAAAAAAAATATATCAAGTCCAACTATGAAGTCTGATTAAAAAAAATCACACCTATCGTGAATGAAAGGTGAGAAGAGATTCAGCAGAATCAAGTAAATTACAAACTGCATGTAATGTTGTAAAATATGAATAAAACAATATTAGACACACATATATGATATTGTAGTATAAACATTGAAAAAAACTATATACGCATTAGTGCATGAATGTAAAGCAAACCCAATATATACATATATTGATATATACATATACGATTTCCCCCAGAAATGCAACAAACACATATATACGCTGAATACAACGTGACAGGGTGCTCCAAAAAAAAAAAAAAAAAAAGTAAAAAAAAAAAGAGAAAAAAATGAAAGCCCCAGTTACTGTAATCCATCTTCTCACCTTTCATTCATGATAAAGACGGTTTGGAATCACACTTAACATGGCTGAACACCCTGTGTAGTATACTGTGCAGGGTACTTCACCGATCTGAATGCACCTTGAGTATCATGAACTATGTGTGCGCATGTCTCATAGGTGTGTATGCATGGGGAGTTTGTGCATATTTCTGAGCATCTCATAGGTTTGGCATTCATATGAAATGTGAATTTTTTTTTTATATTATATTATGATTTGAATAAAGAGACTGACATCTGTCTGTTGCACTGCCGTGTTGGAAAGCCAGCGTTTGTCTAGTGAGTAGCCTATATATTTGTGTTTGTACATTTCTGGGGGAGTATGTCTGCATTTTTATAGATAAATTGCACGCGTTTAGCAGCCTTTTGATCAAAACGCTGCCTTTTGTAAAGTGAAAGTTTACGCACAAATCGGGGTTCACGCACGGCGATGAACAGCTTTATTTCAGCTATAAATTCACAATCGCATTCAAGCTATTATTTCCAGCCATGGTCAAATAATGGATGAAATTATTATTCAACGCTGGACACAAACAGCAAAAAAGCATGATGATCGAAACACTTTATGTGCATATAAGAATATTTACTTTAAAAAATATATATATTTTTTGTTCATTCATGTCTTGGTGCTCAATGTCCACACATTTTAGATATGTTGACATATTCATGAATCAGGACATTCGCATAGTTAACACAATCAGATACTACTATCAGGAAATTAAATAAATTTTAAGAACATTTAAAGCCTGTTAAGACATTACAAAAACTATATAAAACATTTTTTATTAAGAATTTTAAAGCACGATTTAGGGCATCTAATTTTATTATTATGCAACATAATATGAAGCACATATACACACATTCATCATGAAAGATCTATTGTAAAACAAAATAAAATTCAGGTTTGCTTCAGCATTGGAAACAGTATTGTTTTTAGGCTATCTAATTATACACAATTCTTCCTTGTACTTGGTACGGCTTTTAGACAAAGTCCCTCCATGCGCCATCTGGGGGATATTCAGTGAAGCATAACACATTTATTTAAATTCTTAAATGTCTAAAATGATTCCGCGGCACAGTGCGAGACGACGTGTGGCCTTCCGCGGGAAAAAGCGCGCATTCTTAATTCCCACAACTGTATGCGTCAAGCTGGTGACAAGTTATCCATTGATTTTTTAAAGATCAGGCATTACACACACTGATTGTTCATCGGAACAGCTGCAGTAGAATTGGAGCCACCTAGGCCAGGATCATCATTCACTGACTTACTTCTTTACAACATTGGCACTGTTCGTATGTTTTACTGCGGCTAAGAATCTTATAACTGTAATGAGGTTGAAATCTTCTATAAATGTCAATCACTTTTACACCTTCATTCACCAGAAATTTCATCACAAGTTCTGGTTTGACATGAATGCCTCTAATACCTATACCTATACTTTCTTTCGTTCTTTCTCTCTCTCTCCAATAAATTTTTCTTACTGTCCTTTTTTTTTTCTTACATTGCTTTCAATTTATTATTTCATAATTTTTTATTTCTCTTTACACCCATGATTTGTACTACTCTGCTTTTTCTTTCTCTATATATTTCTATATTATAAATTAGTAAATAAATAAATTAGAGCTATAGATGTGTATAGCTGTAAATCTGTAGAGCAGCAGAGATGTAGAGGTGTAAAGCTGTAAAAGTGTAGAACTATAAAACTGTAGAGCTGTAAAACTGTAGAGCTCTAGAGATGTAAAGCTGTGAACATGTAGAGCTGTAGGGCCACAGAGATGTCGAGGTGTAAACGTGTAAAATTGTATAACTATAAAACCATGGAGAAAACTGTAGTGCTGTAGAGATATAGAGCTGTATAACTGTAGAGGTGTAAAGCTGTTCAACTATAGAGCTGTTGAACTGTAGAGCTCTAGAATAAAAAAATGTAAAGCTGTAGATCTGTAGAACCGTATAGCTGGAGATGTGTAAAGATGTAAAACTGTAGAGGAATATAGCTGCAGAGATATAGAGCTGTAAAACTATAGATCAGTAGCGATGTAGAGATGTAAAGCTGTAAAATTGTAGAATTATAAAACTGTAGAGCTGTAGATTTCTACAGATGTAAAGCTGTAAACCTGTAAAGCTGTAGGGCCACAGAGATGTAAACCTGTAAAATTACTATAAATATATAAATACCTATAAAACAGTGGAGCTGTAGAATCATAGAGCTGTAAAGATACAGAGCTGTAGAACTGTAGAGCTTTAAACTTGTAGAGCTGCAGGGATGTAGAGGTGTAAACCTTTAAAATTGTATAACTATAAAACTGTGGAGTTGAAAACTGTAAAGCTGTAGAGATATATAGATCTGTAGAACTGGTTAGCTTTAAAACTATGTAGCTGTAACTCACAGCAGAATTTAATTCTGCACCTTAACTCTCATTGTTTCCACCAAAACTGTACGTCTGGAGCTCCACAGGGTCGATGTACATGGCAGGGCTGCTATAGCCAAACCTTTGGTCACACGTGCCAATGCCAAACGTCGGTTTCAATGGTGCCAGCAGTGAAAATCTTGTGCTGTGGACAGTGTGAAACATGTATTGTTCTCTGATGAGTCCACCTTCACTGTCTTTCCCACATCCGGGAGAGTTACGGTGTGGAGAAGCCCCAAAGAAGTGACTGTACCACCCAGACTGTTGCATGCCCAGAGTGAAACATGGGGGTGGATCAATGATGGCTTGGGCTGCAATATCATGACATTCCCTAGAACCAATACTTGTGCTAGATGGGTGCATCACTGCCAAGGACCACCGAACCATTCTGGAGGACCAAACATTGTATGATGAAGGGGGGATAATAATGCACCAATACACACAACAAGACTGGAGACAGAGTGGTTTGATGAACATGAAAGTGAGGTTGAACATCTCCCAGGGCCTGCACAGTCACCAGATCTAAATATTATTGAGGCACTTTGAGGCGCTTTGGAGGAGCGAGTCAGGAAACGTTTTCCTCCACCAGCATCACTATTCTCCAAGAAGAACGGCTCAAAATCCCTCTGGCCGCCGTGCAGGACTTGTATCTGTCATTCCCAAGATGAATTGATCCTTTATTGGCCGCAAAAGGAGGCCCAACACCATACTAATGTATTATTGTGGTCTAAAACCAGGCGTTTCAGTTTCATTGTCCAACCCCTGTAGAAAGCTGTAAAACCATACAGATGTAAAACTGTAGCGCTGTGGAGCC
>JAAGKR010007946.1:0-32500 GCA_011419295.1 Clarias macrocephalus | reverse complement strand
CACACACACACACACACACACACCTTTTTGGGGGTAATACCTGAAGGAGCAGAGACAAAAATGTAATAAAACAGACTGACATCTAAAACAAAATCCATAAAGCAAATAAAATATATTTAAGTCGGATCAATTAGCTTTTTGCTGTGGTAGAAAGATGTGTCTAGAGGCACAGGTACTGTTTGATTCTTCTCTGTACTAAGCGCAGGCTGATTACGCCGTCCTAATGATTACTGGGATGGCTATAACTGTGTGTTCAGTGATAGAGTAGAGAGATAGAAAGAGACTCAACATGTTATTGCAGACATGCACATGTCACATTTCCTACTGTTTTACATTGCATAGTTTGTCAGGTTGCTCTCCATATCATCTGTTTCATGTTAAATAATATTTCTTGTCTACGTGAGCAAGCAGGGCTTTAGGTTAACCTTCATAATCGTGACCAAACTGTAAAAGGCATGTACACACTGTCAGTTTAAATCCAGTTATTCGGGTAGAACATGAAAGACTTTCTACGACATGCCCATCAGAAACGAGCACAGGTTAGATTGTGTGTAGCGTCAGAGTGAACATGTTGTGTACAATACCTTCCTTGCTTGGAAACAACTGTCAAAGCTGAGCAGTTTGTGTGAGTGTGTGTTTCTGTCCTCTCCACATACGATTTGGATCCAGAGATGCAAGCAGCAGATTAGGAAAACACAGCAGTGTGAGCAGCTCGTCAGCACATCAGATTATAGCTGCGAGTCGCAGACCTTCGCATTTCACACTGTAACGGGTCTTACTAGGGCCATGCAATTTATGTTTTGCAACGCTGGCCTTTTTTTGCGTTCAATCAATCTAGGGCACTCATTAAACTGTCCAGTGCACGGTCACCTCTTTCATAAACACTGAACTCACTCTCAGCCAGGTTGTGGCATTTATCTTATTATTTTACAGTTAAATAATTCAAGGTAAAGTTCAAGAAAATACACCTTTTATTTTAAAAAAAGTTTAATAAATGCATAAAGTTTTGAATGTTTGTGAATAATTCTGTTAAATAATTGTGGTCTCAATATTGACCAATATAATGGTGATTATGGTTTTGGCCATAACAGAGCAGCTCTAGCTCTTAGACTTTTTGAAGGAGCGGATTAATTTAGGATGAATATTATTTTATTTTTTCATCACTGTTACTCTCACCGGTGTTAGTATAAGTAGGAGACGCATCAGCTGTTCAGAGGAGATTTTTGCATATTTTGGATGTCTTTATCATTGTTTTACAGTGTAGCAAGGAATAGAAATCCACTAGGTCTAGGGATTAGGTGTCAAAACTTTTGACTGGTAGTGTACATACACATACATACATTTTATTTTTTCATCACTGTTACTCTCACCAGTGGTACATGAGCTTTCAATGTGGGATTGTTTATGACAAATGCGTTCTTTGCTTACAGTTATCAGCAAGTGGCCTGTTTAAGGGAATTTACTACTACTACTATTATTATTATTATTATTATTATTATTAATATACATTATCAAATTGCTTAAAATATTGTATCATAAGTGATACAATTTTCGTAATAGTGCTCTTGATGTTAAGGATTTAAACTGAATCACACCCTCCTGTTGTTTTCCCTCCATACCTGTGTGTCAATAAGCGACTAAACTTTTCTACAGCAGCCTCAGGGGAATTCAAGTGCAATATATTTTTTATACATCTCTATTGTCTCAGTCTCTATTGTGTGTTTGTATGCACACGACCTTTTTTTTTTTTTTTTTTTTTTGAGCAGCTCAGCACTCCCTAATTGACCTAGTGTGCATTTCAGTGTTTACAGCCCTCTTTATCTCTGTTCCAGGTATCAAATGCCATCTGGACTATTATCATTCATGCATACGACAGAATCTGAACGCTAGCATGTCTAAAATTGTGAAACCAATATAGACGACCTTGTTGATAGATTACTTTATATTAGAGGCATCAGACCAGAAACTGCAGCATAAGCAGTGTCGTACTCATCCAATACAATGCAATCGTCCTTGTAAAATAGCTGTACCTGTATCAATTGCTAAGAAGGAAAGGGATAGTACCCAGTATGCAGGATGTAAAATCCCGATCTTTTAGCTGAAGGTATTCAGCCGCTGTCTTTCTGTCTTCAGCTTGACCTGAGCCAGCCTCTGGAGGAGCAGGGCCCGTTAGACGTCATCATCCACAAGCTGACCGATCTGATCCTGGAGGCGGACCAGAACGATACACAGGCCCTGTTACTGGTTCAGCGTGTGCAGGTAAGAGCTGGCCACAATACAAACCTTCTTATGCTTCATTGCCTGCTAGTTAATATTAATTTTCATTATTATGTACGGCTGTGAGGAGTGAACTACGTCATCTTACAGGATTAGCAGCTGTAGCAGGACCGCCCCCCCTTCAACCAGTTTAATCCACAAATTTGTACCCTGCTAATTTTCACCCACATGTTAAATCCACATTACCATACAACCGCTAGCAATAACAGAAGTGATGGATAAAACGCTGAGTTTTACTTCTGCGTTAAGTGCAAGCATGCAGTCCTCCCCCTTTGCTAACTATGCATTTTGCATCTCTTCAGTGCTGTTTGTCAGACAAACGCTGATTGGTTGGCTGGGAGGCAATTCTGCTTGCGTACAAGGAAGTGGTTTGATAAGAAGTAACATTTCTTCCATGGGTTAAATCAAATTTGCGTAATATCCTTTAATTCAGAGTAGTACAATTCAGATTCAAACTATGCCTTTCTCTCATTATTTTTAAAGACCAAGTTATGTCTGTATTATCTTCTACTTATTATTCCTTCAATTAGGTTATGGAAATAAGTAAATTCTCGTGGAGGACATGAGTCAAGTTATATGCAAATATGAATACTTGATTCTTTGTGAGTGTCCATGTACGACTTCTTGAAGCATAAATCAGCGTCCATTTGAGACAAAACTATCTGTCAAAATCAAATGGTGTCCATGATTGTCTAGTATCACTGTGATTGACAGAGGGGAGATTAAACCCATCCCTTCCATTTACAGTACAGAGCACAGCAAATATAGCTCCATAGGATACTATCCTGGCTACTATCATGGCTTTGGCATCGTTTGGATTCAAAATCAATCAGTGTTGATTTCCCAATGACGTGTCGGATTCTTGAGCGTGTGCGTTCTGTTGCACCACTCAGGACCTATGCATGCTGATGCTCTGTGTCTAAATTTATCTTATTGCACTTTCACCTTATATGCAGTGTGGAGTTTATTTTAAACCAGAATCTACACCTACAGTATATTCTGATTAAGCTGGCTGCAAAGCAAATAATTTGTGTAATGATTATTTTTGCACAGCAAGAATATTCCACAAACATGGGCAATGTTTTGTCAGTAATACATAAATAACATGGAGCCTGGGTTTGGATAGAAAGCCTCCTCACACTGTACAGACGTGCCACTTATATATGGAGTTCTGGGCAGCACTTCATCTCATCCATCATGCATCGCACAACTAAATGGTGCTACATTTATGAACATATAAGGAAGTGGATGCTTGTCCTGGTTCACTCAGCCCTATCCGTGTGTAAATCGTTGCCTGTGAGAGGGTTCAGAAAGAGAAGGGGACTACGCAGCAGTGATCTGAACTGTTGGTGGACAACCACTTTTTGGATTAGGATTAATTAGTAATAATTAATCCAACAGGTGTTTTATAAAGACGTTCTTTTTTAAAACAAGAAAAAAAAACTGAAGAAAAACGCACTCCTTGGTATACATGATAAGGCTGTGTAATGGTTCTTAATTCAGTACTGGAACAAGAGTACTCCATTTACTGTTTACAGTCCTATGTTACAACCAAGCCTAAGTTATTGAGGGTTTTAAGAACATTTTGGTCAAATCTGCTGGGTAAAAGATTTTTAAATTTCAACCTCTTTTGTATGAGGACCATTCAAGTCAAAAAGGACTTTTGGTTATGAGAGAAAAAACTACCCATATTTCTCTATATAATCCCCTGCTACACGGTTGCACTTTTCCCAACATGAAAAGTTTTCCCAGTATAGCAGAGCCATGATCGGACTGTCTGCTTCATGTTAGAAAAGCTGGCCTTCCAGGTTCTCCTTTAATGGCCCAAACATGTAGAATTGGCTTCCATTTAATGTTAAGTGGTGCGGTGGACTGAATGCCTCTGCTGAACAAACCAGCCTGTTTTTGTTTTGTTCTTTACTGTGAAACGAAAGGGCCATTAAAGGAGTTCCTCGTTTATGGAAGTTACTGCAAGCCGCTTGTGAAAGAAGGAACGTTTCATAACATTGATTGTGCTGCTCTGTTCTTTGTAAACATGAGTAAGTAATTATCAAGAACTCAAGCCTGTGTTCCAAATTGTGTAATGAACAGTAACGCCATAATAGTAATGATGTAGTAATGTCATGTTTTAGTACCGCAAGATGGGACATGGTCTAAAAGAATAAAAACATTATTGTGCTCAAGAGTCCTCCCGTCACTTCTATCGAATACAAAGTAAAAGAGCTCATCTATTAGTTAGCTCGCAGCATGACAGCTTGTGCATCATAAATCTACTGTAATGACTGTGGAATGCCGCTGCTTATTCTGTAAGCGCTTATACAATACACAAATTATTAAGTGATCCAGGCAGCTGATGTCAGCTGCATAGGTCTGGTTAAAGGGAAATGGGGTTGTTCTGGTGTAATCTCAGAACATGCCTCATGGACAAGATCACAGCGGGGTTTTCCTCCAGGCCCTGCGTGTCTCCCGGGATTGTTCGACTCGGCTTTCCTGCTAAATCGAAATGTTCTTTGTTCTCCAGACCGTCTAAAAGCTTTGGCAAGAGCTGGATAGAATGCCGGTTAAAACCCAGATCAGATGATAAATTATGAGGGAGGACAAATCACTCCCTCTTGCCCAATAGAACGGAGTACTGAAATACCAAACTACAGACAATTACTACATCGTTCTCTCCCTCAAGTGCTGAAGTCAAAGTGCTTTATGATACAATATACAGTACATACTCCATAATGAGGATAAATCAGCCGTCTAATTAATATTCACCAGCTTCCCACCAAATTACAGTGTTAACTGTTAAAGAGTTTATTATAGAGGACAGAGAATCCTGCATACTCCTGCTTCAAGTAGGTCCATGTCCAAACTTTACTGAGGACATTTTGGTAAATTGGTTACATACAATTTTATACATTTAAAAATTATTAAAACCTGCACTTATTGTACGTTATAATTAGAAAAATACTGTACCTCCCTGCAAGGGATTATACACAATTTTATTAATGTGCACCAAATTAATTTTCCCTTTTAGGTGATGACATCCAGTGTGTGTGTATGTGTATAGAGAAGTAACACAGGACAGGAAGAACAGTGTCTTATAAAGAAATACAATTCTAATTCATATTATTTATTACTGGTAATAAAATGCCTTCTGTAAAATTACTCATTTTGACCTTAAAAAAAAACACTGCTATAATTTTTTATTTTATGTCAGGAAGATTGCCTTACATAACACTTTTCTTGCTTTAGATCTGTGCTGGCAAGATTTGTGTTTTGCATTCCTGTTCACATACTGATGCTTTGGCTGACAACAGACAAGCATGAACAGCACATGTGCCTGCATGCTTGAAGGGTTTCAGGCGATGGTGAAAAGATGTGTACAATTTCTTAAAAAGACGAATGGAATGTAAAAGACACATTACAGAGGCATGATCATTAGTAGTTTTTCCAGATCTCAGTTTACCTGATTTACTAGATTTTTTGCAAGTTTGTGTAAATGGAGTGCATCTGTGAGTGTTAAGAATGCAAAAAGACTTCAAAGGATGTTGGGTAAAAAAATATTAAATAAAAAAAGAGAAGCTCAAGCAGATCTGACAGATTTGTGCTCAGCATGAGTGATGTAACAGAGCCCAGGGTGCGGTGTATACTTGTGTGCGCGCGCATGTCTACATTGACAGGTGGTGCAGAAACATTCTTTCTGTGCAGTACTGATGGCTATTGTGTTCTCATTGTGCACTTGTGCTGTAATATAATTTATCGATGAATAATAAGAAAATGAGCACATGAGTATTGAGTGTTATAGGAGTGTAATCTTCTCCCCCTTCGATTTGCAGGACTACATAGATGCTCACCCTGAGACCATAGTGCTGGATCCACTACCAGCCATCAGGACACTGCTTGACCGCTGCAAGTCTTACCAGCTGGTTCACCGAATAGAGGCCTACATGCAAGGTATAGCCAATTTTCTAAAAGCTTTGTCTATTTACTTTTAAACAGAAATCTTGTTATAGAAACAGCAGTAGGAGTGTTAAAATAAACCTGTATCACATTATTTAATTTGACCGACCTCAAAGGGATGCAGACAACATAATCAGCCATAACATTTAAACCATTAACATTAACACCACTTAGGTTGCTCCATGGGGCATCTGGAGGTGTGCTGTGATGTCTAGCACCAGGACGTTACCGGCGGATCCTTCAGGTGCTGCAATTTGTGGGGTGCGGCTTATTTGTCCAGATTGACATCTTGCAGATTGTGCATGCGGTGCAACATGGCAGGTCAATATAAAACTAGGGATCACATTACTTTAATGAATCTGAAAATGATGTCATTCATTTGGTTTGTCCTGACGACCATCAGTTGAACACCTATGGGCAATTATTATTATTATTATTATTATTATTATTATTTATTTTTTATGCGTTTATCAGCGCTCTTCACCCCCGCATGAAACGATTTGCTAAGGGAATATGTTTTGAAATAATGATCAAATAATCATCTGTCCAGTACAGTTAAAGAGACGTGTAGGATGTTTTCAGATCTGTTAGTCTAAGAGTGTCGTTCATTCTTTTGGTTTGGTTTTTGCTGTTTACTTAATCTGGGTTTTGTCCTATTAAAAGTCTTAATGTTTTGTTTATTGGTTGGAAATGTAGTAATAACGAAAGAAATCAATTGAGAATAAGCACAGTGCTAGAGCTTAGTAATTAATAGGAATGAGGATCACCAATTGCCCACTAATACGATATTACGATTCTTACGTGCCAATTCGTGAAGTGTCGAGATTTTATAAATATCTCAATTCAATATTACAGTTGCAAACCTTCAAAAAGTGTCATATGGTTAAACACTTGATTTGATTCCATTTTTGTGCATTGTGATATTCAATTCAAAGACTAAAAGTATTTAATAAATTTTATCTTATTTTGCTTGCCAACCCAAATTTCCTGAACATAGTTGCAGGTCTACAGCTCTGTTCTTTGTCTCAGTTTAGTCCTTGTACATCAGTTTAGTCGCTTGTGCTGCCTGTGACCCAATGCAGAGCATGTTAGATTCACTTCCTGCACTTAACACGGTGTGACTCAAGGTCAAATTGCTTTCTTACTGCAACTAAAGGTAACAGACCCAGCCATTTTACCCCAGAATGTTTACTGTGTTCACACCTGAGGACGGAGGAGGCAAATAGCATCAGACATTGTTTTAACCTGCATTAACACTGCATATGTGAACTCGCGTGTGGAATCCATGCAAAGGTGGACTCAGGTTGCTCTCACTGGCTCATGTGGTTGATGAATATCACACGGTTTGTGCATGTTTTTTACTTAAATTTTTCACCCATTTGTGTGTTTGAGTGTGTTTGTCCACATTTGCAATTTCAATACAAATATTTAGCAGAAAGAGGAATCCTGAATTGGCACAGACCTAAACACACTGTGTGTGTGTGTGTGTGTGTGTGTGTGTGTGTGTGTGTGTGTGTACGAGTGTTCTGTGAGTCCTTTACTTTGCTGTCACACATGGCAGATGGTTATGTAACTAAATCATCGGTAAGCTTCCAGTCTGTTTCTGTTCCTCTCCCCCGTGTCAGACATGCAGTAACTACTAGAAGAAAAAAAACTATGCATGTTAAGTATTTAAGGTTCAAAATAGCTAGAAGTATACACCGTGCTGAGATTTTACATAAAATGTGCAGCCTTCAGTCTTTTATTACTAAGTTTTTCAAATTCATCATTACTCTTCGCAGATGACTGTGCGACTCACAAAAACATGTAGGTGAGAGCAGATGAAATAAAAGGAGAGAGTCAACTTTTCTATTATTATTATATAATAAACTCATGAAACACAAAAACAGCACTTTGCTTTACTGTTGTCTGTTCTGCTTTTGTCTTCGCTTCAGTAATAATAGAAGGCTTTAGCTGTCACCCAGTCACTTTATAGGTCTGTGCTGTGTGAGGCAAGCAAGCGTGTTTAAAAGCGAGCTCTATTTAAGACGTCACTGATTTTAGAGCATATGCAGGAACGAGACATAATGATGAATGCGTGCACATGTGCTTTCTTTGTTGTACTCACGCACATGCTTTGTGTTACTGCAGCTAGGTTACAATAAGAGGTCCTGTGGTGTGATTAAGTGGATTTCTGCACAGAATGTCAGTGAGCCTGTTCAGACTTTTCTCCATATGACTCATCGTCAGTGCTCAAAACAGTGTGTGTTCCGCCTAAACATTGTCCATTCCTGCCTTATATCCTGTCCCTGGACACGAGCATAACTTGCACTTTTGAAATCATTTCCCGCTTGTGTTTATGTGAGCCCTGCGCTGGCCTCCTGTTGTTTGTGCTAATGGCAAAGAGCTCTGCACTTTAAAAGGCCAGAATTCTCCTTTACACTGTCAAACACCGGCTCATGAAGACCTACTGTAAATAGAGTAATTTCTGGATATCGCTGTTCCTTTCTAACCTTCAACATTGTTGAGGTTTTAAGACCAGTTTTTATGATAAGGATCTTAAATAGAATCTTGCTCACAATGGACCGTCAAGGGTTTTGATGTGTACGTAGCAGATTAGGTTTTCTAGCTTTCCTCTCTCTCGTTGCCATTATTATCTATCGAGTGTGTTATTTTAGAAATGGGACTCAATATTGCCCTCTCGAAACGATATCGCTATACCTCAGGTGGTGATTCAGTTTGTATTGCGATTCTGTAAGTATCTCGATTTTCTAAATATCCTGATTCTATTTCAGATTTTTTTTTTCCCTCAAATTTTGTTACAGTTCTAAACGGACTTTACAGTTAGTTTGTTCCTACCACACTGTGCTGCCTACTAGTGTGTAAATAGTTTAAAGCGTACCACCATTAGGATTATAGAGGATCCACAAGCATAAAATTAATTAAAAATGGATTTTTTAAAATTCGATTTTGGCTTCAGTGTTGTCGTGCATGAACACAAAAGAAGAAAAAAAGAAAGAATACGTGACTAAAAGACTTTATTTATCTGAAGATGAAGGATGTCTATGGGTTTTAAATGAGGCTTTGTGCTGCTACATTTTTCTAAACAGAATGTGTTCATCAAGTATAATGCATTTTGTGTACATCTTTTATAGTTAGGTTTATTCACTAATCCTGTATGACCCTGAATCTTTTTTTTTAATTATTATTATTAATTAATTAAAAAGAAATTGTGGTTAAAATTGCTTCGTCTCAACCTGGATGTACAACACTCGTCAAAAAAAAGAAAACACAGGCATTAAGTTCTATCCAGTCTAAGCAGCTTTGCGTCAGTGTTAAAGGATCAGCACATCCCAGCATATTCTTTCCTTACAATTTAGTCAACTTTGTCGATCAATACTTCACAATATGAATATGTCTGGGGGAAAAAGACTGAGAGATTAGCAAAAAAGCCATGGGCCTGTCAGTGCAGATCTAACCAGAGCATTATGTAATACATTTTATCAATTGGCCATGGAGGTGAAAGTGACCTGACACAGCATGTCTTTAGTGAGCTCCACTGAAAAAGCCACATGAGCTAATGGTGCAAGTAACATTTCTACATTCTTCGTTGGAAATATATTTTCTAATAGAGTACCTAACTTGTACAACATAAAGAACAACTGCTTGCAAAGCTTTATGTATTTGGCATATGATTAAACACTTGATTCCATTCCATTTTTATGCATTGTGATTTTTGATTCGATTCAATAGCACTAATGTTTATTTTCGGATTCGTCAGGTTTTGAAGTATTAAAAAAAAAAAGACTAAAAGTATTTAATAAACATTGAAATACTTTTTTTAATATAATTCTATTCAATGAACCGAATTTAACAACAGATCTGTGATGGAATTAATCGCACAGCTTTGTTAAGTAAAGTGCACACATTTGCAAAGCAGGAAAACAGAATTATTACTATGACTGTTGGACTGACTAGAATGGATGTCTTGAAAGATCTGAAGGCGAGCCAGAATGGTTCCTGAAACAATGGAGATGCCTTCGGTCTCTGATGGAGTGCAGTGCAAACTTGATTTTTATGAAGACAATGATGAAACAGCAAACGGCACACATTATGCTGTTACTATCAGGCCTCACATCTCTGGTCAAGGGTTCGATTCCTGCCTTGGGTCTGTGAGAGTTTGTACGCTTTCCTCCCATAGGTTGGCAGTGTGATTATACTTGTGCCCTGCACAGTATATATACTTGTACTTTTACAATGATTATACTTGTGCCCTGGATTGGCACTCTGCCTTGTGCCCAGAGTCCCCTGGGAGATGCTCTAGGCCACCCGTGACCCTGTACTGAGTAAGTGGTATAGAAATGATATGGTATGAGAGAGTCTTTACTAGTTCTTATACAATAGTTTCATGCAAACAAAATGTTATAACGTGATACAAGCACACCTATGATCAGCCGGATGTTGCGGCAGTGGTTTTAAAGGCGCACAACCATTTGTCAGTATCCGTTTCACAATAAGAAGACCTATGTACAAAGATTTTGAGTGTCAAGAAATTCTGTCTGTATGTGCCAGCTGTTTCTTCATCAGGCTGTTGAAAGTCTCCTCTAAAGCTGTCCAGCTTGCAGAGCCTGGATGCTTCATACTACTCATTAGGGCAGACTTGTGCTATTTCATTAGGAGAGTTTTACGAAGAAAGGAAAAAAATGCACTGCTGAAATGGACTTTTTCTGAAATGTGGGATGTGTTTTTGACCAGCTTGAAAGAAAATTGGAGGAGGAAAAGCTCTGTATCAAGTTTATGAGGAGGTCAAAAAAGTTCAGAACGAAAAATGTTCCTAAAAAAATCATAAGAGTTTTCCAAATCAGGCAGACAAATTGCTCCAGTACAAAAGGAAAAAAAACATATTGGCCTGTGTAATGAGCTCTGCTTCCCTGATCTAGAATAAGTAGTCATTGCTCTGAAAATGACAGAAATCATCATTATGGTCCCACTCAGTATAAATTCCCTGCCGGTAGAGAAGAAATTTAAAGCCATCATGGCTTTTGGTGTCAGTATCCCAGAGAATGCTCAAACATATCTCTTGTTGTATTAGCTGTCTACACCAGTATTGGAGTTGTAATTGAATTAGAATTGTGCTCTGACTTCAGCTTTACTATGAAACAGTGTATGGCACTTTTTATGTGCATTCCCAGCCCCTCCATGGCCAAAAACGTCTAGAGTTTATTTCCAGTCTGGAGCTTGCATTTCCATCACATTGCTGCTGACTTTTATGAAGTCAAAAATAAGTCTAATTATCAAAAAAAAAAAAAAAAAAAGGCGAGCTCAGAAACACCCACCACTGAAAACAACTGTGCTGGAGGGCAGAAGAACGAACCCATCACAACAGTTGGCCAGATCAAGAACAGGACATAGGATATTAGTCAAGTCAATAATCGAAAAGTTTTTACCAGAGTCAACACAGCAAGCTTACCACAAGATTTTACACATTGATAAGCAATCAGGAAGACGAGAGTAAAGTTTGCCAAAACATCTATAAAATCCTGTACAGTTTTGGAACGACTTCCACGGATAGATGTTGAAACGTCATACTTTCAGTATGACTAGAGAAGATTATGGAGAAAAGAAGGAACTGCTCATGAGCAAATCTCATGAATTCGGAAATGTCTCGAGCTATTACTAAATATCTGCGTGCTAAATTAGATATTGACCTTCATTAGAAAATGTTTCTGATATTATCCTCACCTGAAATTCAATTCATATTTTTTAAAAATTTGCCTTGTTGTATTAAGAACACCAGTAAGGTAAAATTACCGTAATTCTTAGTAGAGTGTTACCTTATTGTAAATAACCTAAGTCGAATCTGCTTAAGGGGCATCAGGCACTTCCATGAAATTTGTCATTTGGTTGTCCAGCTGACATGTCTTGGTTTTTAAAATAAGTAGAAAACATTAATGTCCCCTATTTAGACAATGCTAGCAGAGAGACAGCCGTCAGAAAGCTTCAACTTGGTGTAACACAAGCAGACGTTGCCAGATAGTTTAGAGTTTGCCAGGAATATAATTTTCAGGCTCTGAAAAAGAATCCGAACATATGGTTCCACTGCTGATCTCCCTAGGTCTGGAAGGCCAAGAGCAACAATGCCAAGAATAGCTAATGCTAATTCAATAGCGTGACTTGAGAAAACGTACAGAAAATGCTTCCTCTACTTCCAGGGTCAGACACAATATGGTGGATTTTCAGTACGTGTAAGATTGAGACTATGTTGACTCGGCATCACGTAGCTAACTTTATTTATTTGACAGAAATCAATTTTGTAAGAAATGTAGTATATAAAAAGATTTTGGGTTTTGATTTTGCTTTTGCTTTCACATGTCTCCAAAATTTGCCCATTTCAAAAGATTTCTTTAGTCATTAGTTTTCAGTCTTACAGTGGTGTAATGTGATATGCTTACAGTCTTTCAATTAAGTGACATAAATCATCTGATGATGCTGATGAGGTTCTGGCAATTTTTTTTATTTAAATCTCAGAAAGTGACCACTGCTATGAAGCCACCAGTTGTTTCAAACTCGGACAGCTACAAATAGAGATAGAAATTTAAATACAAAATAATTGTATTTATTAATTTATGTTGTTAATATTGTTAATAAATAATTGTATCTGTAAGTCGCTCTGGATAAGAGCATCTGCTGAATGCCTAAATGTAAATATTAAAGTGTGTGTCAGACCGCTCCTATGGTCCGTTGTAAAGATACTCTGAGAAATATCAGTATCTAAAGTTCACATTGAACAGGTATTGAGGATTGTCCTTTTTTTACCTAGCCAAACTTTCCTCCTTTCTGTGCCTTTTAACACCTCTTCTCTCCAGGCATAACACAGACTGATAACGTACTGTAAAGATGTTAGATTTAAATTTTCTTTTTACTGCAAGTGTATCATTAAAGCGCTTTCTTGTATAATATGACACGGAAAACACATTTGAATTTTAGGCAAAGGAGGGCATTTGTTTGCCTAGTCTGACTTTTTTGTGTAACTTATTTTGGATGTGGGATTTTAAGATTTAGAGAGGAATGACAATCTCCAAATTTGGTTTTATTATGCTGGATGTCTTGACCTAGGATGAAACAGACTGGATTTGAGTTAGATAAATACTGCTTTCTATATATACTTGAAGCGAGGAGATTCTGGCAGAACCTGCTGATTAATTACTGTCTGTTTAATGTTACAGGCATGGAGCAGTTTGGAATTGTTTCTTTTACTTTTTTCAGTTTTTTTAATGTGGAAAATGTGATTATCATTTCAAATTGAGCATAAAACATGTATTCATGCTTAAATCTTTAATGGACATCTTGTAAAAGTCTAAGATATCGAATAAGAATACGCTTTCTAGTAAACTCCCCTGTCTAGGCACTGCTATCATACACTAGGCTTTCTGCAGGCTGGAAGATTTAGGCAGAACGACAGATGAGACAAGATTTGAGCCTAGGTGCATCTGGCCGTTTCAATGCCATAATCCCTGAGATTCTGATCAGGTCTGTTGACATAGTGTCATAATTCAGTTATTCAGCATTTTACCAGCGAGTTCTGGTTTCTCTTGGTCCATACGGTGTATAATTAATGTCAGCGAATTCTGTATGCACAAGGAACTTGCAGTGTGTCAGCCAATCAAGGAACGGAAAGTTCGGGTGTTTAAGACATTCCATTGGGAAGTGAAATACACAATGCTGATTTCAAACACACAGTTTACGACTACTCCATCCGTTAGTCAGCTTCTAGACCTAACATTCTTTGTGTTTTAAACAGAATTGGGGCAGAACTCCAGACTTTAGCAGACCTTCTCAAACATCAGGTAAACATTACTGAAAACGCCACGTAAACGTGTCAGCCGGATCTTACAGGTCTGCAGAGATGTATGAGTGTTTAGACAGAGTTGGAGATTGATAATTAAACATTTCCAATTTAGTTCCATTGCTGACATGGCCTGTCCATGACCTGTGGACCTTCTCACATATCAGTGGACCTTTTTTGGCAGATTTTGCTATTGTTAAAATACTTCAATGAATCTGCTTTGTGTATTAATATCAACATATTTGGCAAGTGGGTTAATAAATAATTTTAACATACTTGTCTAAATGACTGAACACGTTTACCAAAATGTCACATCTGCAGTTTATGCTGCTTCTGCAAATCCCATGAAGGTCTGTGAGGGGGGGAAACCCTATGAAAACGTTTGTCCGGTTACACTGTGAAACTTCTGGCTTGTTAATGTTGATTAGAATTGGCTGTTATCGGTGCCAGCTAGCAGCTAGTCTTGCGTAAGCTTCCTCAGGAGTATCTGAACAAAAGATTCACTCTTTTGCTCTGTGCTCTGTTGTACTGATAAGAAAACCATTGTGTTTTTTATTAATATATTTTTTCTTTCTATTCTTTAGATCCTACAGAATTGCTTGCCAGACAATAATGTCATTCATTAGAAAAGCAACTCGGTCAGCCAAACAGGAAGTGAAGTGTGAGCTTGTGCTCCCCGGTGTAATGCCAGGTTTATCATTGGCCTTTGGCATCTGTTTTTAACCAAAGAGCATTTCTTAATGCTGCAGAGTGATGCTAATTTATAAAATGCGTGTGACAACACCGTGAGAGCAGTGTGTGCCATTAAAAGTGCATCACAAGCAAGCGTACCACGAGCAAATGACTGCTTAGATAAAACGTTGCTTATAACAAATTTAATTGATAAGGACATAGCTGTATGGGTTTCACTTCCTTTATCAATTGAACTTCAAAGAAATGATGGATAAAGTGTACAAAATACAGTATATGTTTCAGACAACAATTTTCACATTGACTGTATTTATATATTTTCTTATATAAAAAGCCTGTGCATTGTAAAGACCTTAATACTATAAAGGTTGATTAGCGTGCATGGTGATCTTATCAGACTGCTGTCATCAGTTTGATAAAGCTGTAGTCATGATTCTGTCCTATCAGCACCTTCCAAATTTCCTTATCAGCAGTCGGGGCAAGCGAGTACTCAGTAACATTGGCTGGCACACAATGCACCACAATGTGGCTGAATCACGATGAACTTTAGGCTACAAAATGTTCACAGGGGAAAAAAGATAATAGATTCAGAGGAAAAAAAATAATACAATAATAATTTTTTGAGTACAGTGACAGTCATGACCGTAATTCATACTCTGCGGTGTGTCGTGTGTGTAGCTTGGAACCGGTGTGGATTGTGTACGCATAGATCATTTGCCAGCTCGGATATCTCAAACGTCATCGTGGCACGAACGTCAGGCACAAAAGGAGTCAAACTACATGGTGACAGACAGCCAGTCAGAGAAAAGAAACAATGGGAAAGTAGGTTGGAAAGATGAATTGAGGACTGCTATTATTTTCCATGCTCAAGTGCTAAAACATTTATTAGTTGTGTAATTTAGTGAAATAGTTTTGTTGAAAGTTGCTGAGGGAATCCTGTAATGTAGTAGCAGCAGTAGTAGTTGTAGTAGTAGAGCTGCCATTTCCCCCGACCCCTCCTGACTGAAAGTGCTGTGTTGAGCAAAACTGCTTCACATTCACCGAAACTGATCCTTTCCTTTCATTCCCACCACAATGTTTGCTTGCAAGATGCAGAAGAGTGAGAGTACAGTATTTCCAAACAAAGCCTTGAACCCGTGGCTCATCTTGCACTCGGCCTATTGGCAGGTTCCTGCATTATGCAGAAGGAGCCAGGGCTCAGTGCGACACGCTCATTGTTTCTCTGCCACCAGAGTAAACAGGGAAGAGACTGAACCGATGACTGAGTAGCTTTCAGAAAAGGTAGTTTATAGTTGTTTCATGAGGGTGACTCTGGGTAACATCTGCTCCCTCCAAAAACACGCATTCCAGCCGAAAGCAGAACTGAGCATCTTATTTTCCACATATTTGGTATAATGCAGAAATGTGTACTTTCTTTCATTATTTTTTTTAACTTCCACCTATTTGTCTTTCTCTCTTTAGATGAGAGGATCTGCTCTCCTCCATTCATGGTGCTGAACAGTGAGTGTGGACCAGACACGCTGGAACAGATCAAACAACATGGTCTTACATTCCCCTTCAGTAAGTCACTCTTCTTCCTATGAAGAAAAGGAGCACAGGAAGTCACAGTTTGTTTTACTGTATTATAAAGCAAGCTGCTGAGATATAAAACATTATCAGATTTAGTGATCATGTTCCAACAACACAGGATCGCACAACATCTGTTGCATGCCGTCGACATCCACAAAGCCAGAGCAGTTCATGATTATATTATACTGTATTTAATTGAGTTCTTTTTGTTGTAAATTGATACGGTATACATTTTCTTTTAATTCTTTAGTTTGCAAAACACGGGTAGCACATGGAACCAACTCCCATGAGGTAAGACTTCCATCTTTTTCCACTTAACCTTTCTAATCTATAGAAGCTAACCACAGGTTATCAAATATTAACAGACTGAACACACACAATTCCCTCATTGTTTTAAGCTTGGTTCCGCATTGATACCAACATGGAGTGCTTTTTATTTTTTTATTATTTTTTTAATTATTATTCTTTTAAAATAATACTGTAAGTTTTGATATCCAACAAGGCAATAAAAATTCTTGTTTGCCTTTAGGGCAAGGAACATGTTTAGCGTAATCATTATGTGCTTTCCCCTTTGCGTCACACTTCATACACTGTTATTCCTGTATCTCTGAAGATGGCCATTATCTTTAGTGCTGAGGATCTGAAGGATGTGAAGCCCCCGTGTGTTATTCAGAGCTTCATCAACCATAATGCTGTGCTCTATAAGGTGTTTGTGGTGGGTGAGTCTTACACAGTGGTGGAAAGACCCTCCCTGAAGAACTTCCCATCTGGCCCTGCTGGTGAGCCTTCAGCACTGCTACTGTTTCTATTGTATATTACGGTATATTTATTGGCTTGTTCCTGTGTAGTAAGTGGCTTTTTGTTAGACACCCAGTCTGTAATGTGAATAATGTGGTATGTTCAGTGTTTGTACCTACATACTGTACAACAAGCTGATCTGGCACTATGCTCCAATTCTAGCAGACTAGACGACATATTTAATGTTATCATTTTAAAAGATCTGTTAACTTTATGCAAGTAAAGTCACTGTCTTCCAGGCAGATCCACATTCCTCTTTGTCTCCTCCTTTCTGGCTCTGAGTCAGGTTTCTCACAGCCTTTTTTACTCAGCTTCTTCCTGGCTTCTGCTGCAGCCTAGTGGCCAGTTCACACACGTAGAGTCTCACATCCATTAAACATAAAGATGCAAATTGAAAAGGGTGTTGATTCACTCTTTTGCCATTTTTCAGACCGAAAAGCAATTTTCTTCAACAGCCATAATGTGTCCAAACCAGAGTCATCCTCAGACCTTACATCAGTAAGTCTCACTGAAATTACAAGGATTTTATGTTTACTGTTAATAACCTATTAGACATTTTTTATTTAGGGATATAATCTAAATGAATGTTTCAGTATATGTAAATATTTTTTCTTCCTGTTAGCGAGATAATGTAGAGGGTGTGTCCCAGCCACCCAATGATGACGTCATTAGGAAACTGTCCAGATCTTTGCGACAGGCTTTGAGAGTGTCACTCTTTGGCATCGATGTTATCATCAACAACCAGACAGGCCAACATGCGGTCATTGACATCAATGCTTTCCCCGGTGAGTGTTTCAGCACAGTGTTTGTATGTGGTGTATTGCAAATGTTTTCTCTACAGTGCATCGCGTACAGATTTATCATCAGTTTGCACAACACTGGTTATGCATTTGTACAAATGTATATATTTCTTTTAGTATCAGCCTGTCAGCAGTATTCAAGTGAATGAATTCCTGTTCTAAGTGTGCATTTGTTCAGTGTACTGTATATCAAATCACTAAAACAACTTGATAAGAAACCTCTCTCTTATTTATACACACTTCAGGAAAAGAAAAACTTGTATGAATATTTTAGCACTAAATGTATTTCTATACGTTGTATATATATGATAATAATACATAATACTATTTTTCTTTTCCTGACGGGTGTATACATGTTTTTGGCTGACTTTGTATATATAAATAATATATACATTCATTCACACACACAACTTTTGAGTTGTACTTAAACTCAAAAGAGAGAGAGATAATGTGTATGTATGCTATGTATATATGTATGCATGTGTATATACTGTACATACGCACACACAGCACGAGTCAAAAGTTTCTCAAGACTGGTAGCTAAGTGGACTTCTCCACTGCAGCAGAGGTAAAGTTTTGGTCTTTCTCAGGATGCTCATCATGAGTTTCATTTTCATCATGGTCTTTGATGGGTTTTGTTAATGCAAAACATTTTGTTTCTTGCAGCAACTATTCCAGAACAGCTGACCTTAATGTTTTAAAATAACTGATTGGTGGTGGTGGTGGTGTTACATAACTACCTGTGTTAATAGTTTTGAAATCTCCATTATTGTTCTATAATGTGAAAAAAAAAAATAATAATAATAATTAGAAGCTGTGCCCAAACTTTTGATTGGGTATGTTATATACTTTCACATTCTTGGGTTTATAGAGTACAGTTTAATTTAGATTATAGAGTTAAATCTAAAAAGAGTTAAATAAAGATGGAAATGGCAATTGCAATACATTTTTGTGTCCCAGACTACTTCGCTGCACTGATTTTAGCAGAAACTGTCTCATAATTACCCCGTGAACACCACCACAGTAAAGTATGACGGTGGTGGCTTCATGTTATGGCAGTGATAAACTGGTCAGGGTAAAGGGCAAGATGAATAGAGCTGAACACAGGGCAGCCATAGGAAGAAAAACCTTCCAGTCTGCAGTCTATGAAGCCAGTGACTCTAAGCAAACTGGCAAAGGTTCCCTGAAATGGGTTTAAAAAGCTGAAGAACCTAAAATTTTAGAATTGCACAGACAAGATCTCAAATCGATTGAAAATCTGTGGTAATACTTGAAAACTGTTGCTTAGCAACATTCTCCATTCAGTCTGACGGAGCTTGAGCAATTTTGCTAAAAAGAACAGGCAAAAATACCAGAATACAGATGTGAGAAGCTGATGGAGACATGCAGCTCTGCTTTTTGGTTGGTTAGCATTTGTCACACTGAAAAAATATTTAGCAACTTTAAATCTTAGATAATCTCCATATCATATGGTGAAAGTCCAAATTAGGTCCTTTTTAAATGGAAGTTCACTGAAGTTCTGTATCACCACAAAATGCATGCAAGTACATATGTACTGTACACTGTTCCCATTCAATACATTAGTCGTAACACTTCTGTTAAGCGATAGCTACTGTACATGTTTTAAAAGGTACGACTCCTTAGTTCTGCTCTCTGTATATTTACAGGCTATGAGGGTGTTCCAGAGTTCTTCACTGACCTCCTTAACCACATCACCAGTGTGCTCCAAGGTCAGTCTTCCATTGACCATCCTCCTCTGCCACTGGCTTCACCCCCCTCAGCGGCGTTAACACCCCCAGTCACGGAGGAGCGGAGCGGAGCCCCTTCCCAAGACTGCTGCAGCCTGTTGGGGGAAGATTCGGACAAGAGCAGCAGCAGCACATGGATCTTGGAGGGGGACGAAGGATTGAAGAGTCCATGCCAGAGACTGGGTTGCAATTCAGCAGTGTCGCCCAACTTCCAACAGCACTGCGTGGCCACCATTGCCACCAAAGCCTCCTCACAGTGACCACCACCTTTCCCTCTGCTGAACAAAACAAGAACAGAGTGAATAACAATAAATAATGATAATAGATTATATTAAAGCGGTATCTGTAATCAGAAATAAACCTTTTACTATAGTCGTTGATGGTGTTAATTATAAGGTGATGGATTCCTTATACCTTTTTGTGTATTTTTTTTTTCAAGTCTAACACTCAGTACTGTAAAGAGAATTCAGTATTGATCAACAGATTTGTTGTTCATATTTGTTTTAAAATGTGTTTTATTTGGAAGCACTGTCGATAATGGGGGGGGAAATGAGTTTCATGCAAGGTATTGGAAGGGACTGTAAGTGTACACCACTGGTTTGGGAAGATTTGGGGTTTTAATGATAATATATTGGCGTGCCAGTAAGTCACTTCTGTAACTTTTAACAGCTTTATACTTCATGTCAATCCAAGTGTCAATCCTACACTATAAGTCTCTGATGTGTTATTGAACGTCTCCCCGTCGTGTCCAAACCAAGAAGAGCAATTCTGATGAAATATCAGTTCTTGTAAGGGAGAATCACATTTATTTCACAACACAACATTGACTCCGTTAGTGGCTGTGTATTTCAACTCTAGATTTTTAGCTTAGCAGTTAAATTTTTCCTGCCTTGGTAAAACATAACGACACCTGAGGTTCCACTGTATGCACTTCCTTATTTTATGATGATCCAAGCTTGGGAATTGCAATGACAAGTGTCATTAATGTTTGGATTGTATTGAGATGACAAATGTGAAAATTGAAAGTGCATTTTCTGTGTGCATTTGTGCATGCATGTGTATGAGTGTCTCTCTGACCAGAAATTCTTGCATTCCAGTATTTTGGATGTTGTCTGGTACAGTTGTTTTTTGAATTGTAAATTTCTATAACCACATCCACTCAAGTCCCAGAGTTAGAGAGTTATCCTCTGGTGACTGTAGATATTGAGGTGTTTTTTGTCTTTTTAAATAACACAGAAAAGGTATGTTTTTGAGAAATCATACTTGAAGGCAATAATTAATGCCTAATCCTATAACCATTCCTGTTTAGATGATCAAAAATTATATATAATTTATATACATATTAACAAATGACTAACAAATCCAAATGATTTCGATCGGGTTATTTAAAAACAAACAAAAAAAGAGTTAGGATTGCTGGTTTATTTAATGCTTGCATTCCGAAGAGCAAATCAGTTAATAATGATAATTAGCTTTTTGACCCCTTTTGGAAACACGTACTTGACTTTGATTAAGAGAATGCAACCAGTGCAAAAGGTTTACCTGAAATAGGGGCATTTCTTAGATAAGTGCTACCGTCTTAAAAGACTTTATGTAAAATGCACCGTCTGGCTGATGTATGTTCACATGATTTTATAAGCTTATGTTCTTTTGGTATACATGTTTATTAATGAATCCCTTGGTGCTTGTCACTATATTGATTTTATTTAGCAAAAAGGAAACTGAAATCAGTTACAATTTTGTTTTAAATCAAATCAATAGGTTGATAGTTGATTAAAATGTTTTATTTTTTGCCAGTGAAAATTACATTTAAAAGCTAAATATAGCAATTTAGTTTTGAAATTGAATATGGGCATTTTTACTTTTTATTATTATTGTTATACTAGTGCAGTCAGCAATGTCTGAATGAGGCAGTTCGACATAGTACCAGGGGAATTTTGCAAAACTATGACATTAGTTTTGCTCTTTGCTTTGTCAAATCCTATTCTTGCATCAGGAACTGGTTTGGGTCACGGATGTAAATTTGTATTTGAAGAACTTTGCTACAGTACGTCCACTGACTTTTTTGGGAAGATGGTATATGTTGAGCTTTCCTTCCCTTCCAGATGTCCATTTGTAAAAGTCAAACATCAATTTTTTTTTTATCCAGTGTATACCAAAATGCTAAGCACCTTTGCACAGACAATAATTTGAAATATCAGTCTTTATAGTTTCCTTTATTGGATGGTGTTTAGTTTCTGCTGGGTGGAATACCTGCCTATCCAATCAACATATTAATCTTGACATGGTTGAACACGTGTAGACATGAACTGAGTGCAGTTGTGGTTTAATATATATGAATACAAACGATTGTAACAGCCTTTATACGGTTGATATGAGGTGCAATTAAAGTTGCCCTGAAAATGGCCCGCTTCTCCACCCTGTGTAATGGAGAGGATGCGACAGCTTTGTACACTGCTCTACTTTGTCTCTTAATTGTACACTTTCATTGATTGTGCTTTGACATGGGAAAACCACCTACTCAATGCTCCAACTCAAGTTCTCTTGAAATCCACTTGAATGTTTACTTAGAAATGTTATATATATTATAGCCTATGTATGTATACAGTGCACAAACCCTCCTACACCTGCGTACATACCTTCATTCATAGAGAATGTCATGTTAACATTGTGTTTTGTAAGTTTAAAATCAAATCTACACTTTGTGATTCCTTTTAGATAAAAGATTTTAAAAATTAACTGTATATTTCATTGTGTTTTTTAATACTGTAGTTGTGTGTCTGTGGTTGCAGGTTTTATATTTTAGCGGGCGGGAAGAACTGTTCCTATAAAGATGGGAATATCTGATTGTTTGAACCTTGGTGGGATGTCTGAATGATCCCCAAAGCAAAAAGGAGCAAAAATTATATTTAAAAAACTGCGAAACTAAAAATGTTTAAGTTTTTTTAAGTTTGCTTTTAAATATGATTCAGTTTTGTGTGTAGGTCAAGCATTAATTATTTGCATCAACCAATTTGCTCATTAACAAAATATTGTGTATGGGTGATGAGTTATTTAAAAGTTCATGAAAAAATTAAAATGGGTTTAACAGCTTTTAAAAGTGCTGATGTTATTTGCATTATATTTCTAATGCAATTTGGTTATAGTTAAATTAGATAGCAGTTGTTTCATTTTTGCTAAAACTTTCAGGATCAGTCAGCACTGTTGCCTTGCACCTCCAGGGTCTGAGTTCGATTCCCGCCTCTGGTCTGTGTGCATGGAGTTTGCATGCTCTTCCAGTGCTTGGTGGGTTTCCTCGGAATAGTCCGGTTTCCTCCCACAGTCCAAAGACATGAAGGTTAATTGGCATTCCTAAATTGCTCATTGTGTGTGCATGTGCGCTTTGATGGATTTGCACCTCCTACAGGGTGTACACGCCCCCCCCCCCCACCTCCCGCCCGCAACTCTCTACAAAGGATAAAGCAGTACAGACTTTTGATAAAAGAGTGAACTTTCAGAATCAGCCTCCAGCACTCCTTTACAATATAAAAAAAGTTCCGATATCTAAATGCTTCTCTCTCCTTGATCATTTATAATGACATATATCTGTGTCTGTAACGCCACCCGTGTGTGACCTGAAGTACTGCAATGATAGTAATAATAATAATAAAATAATAATAATAAAACGAATTAAGCGTGACAAACTGCAGGATAATTGTTATGCCTGTCAGCAAACCGCTCGTCTTGCCCATGACGTTGCCTCGCAGCTGAGCTCCATTGGTCAATCCGCTGTCACTCAGTGCGGCGCTGTAGAAATCCAGGCATGTGATTGGCTGGATTGTACATGCATCAGTCCTGCTTCCTGAGAGTGGGCGGTCCGAGTAAAACGATGCACAAAAAAAAAACGGAGGCTTTTCGCGAGACACAAGAGCAAAGCCGCCTGTGCGGCCAGCGGAGAGAAGAGGAAGGTGGAGGTGGAGGTGCAGACTTTTACACCTGTGAAGAAGTCCGAGGCAGGCTTTTAAAGACTCGTTAGTGTACAGAATTTATGAATAAGGCCAAGAACAAGATGCGCACAGAGCAAAGTTGACTTGGTTGTGAAGAAAATGTCGGAGGAAGTCTTCTGTTCTGTTCAGGCGGACAAGCTGACTGAAGGGCTGGTGTGAGCAGGGCTGCGGGGAAAGAAACAAAATCGCTTCGGAGAGAAATAAGTGCGAACATGGCTGACAGAACAGCTCCAAACTGCCATCTGCGGCTGGAGTGGGTTTACGGCTACAGGGGCCACCAGTGCCGCAACAACCTGTACTACACCGCCGCCAAGGAGATCGTCTACTTCGTGGCAGGTGTAGGAGTTGTGTACAACACACGGGAACACAAGCAGAAATTTTACCTGGGTCACAACGACGACATAATCAGGTAAGATGCAACTGGTGAAAATAATAATAATAATAATAATAATAATAATAATAATAATAACGTGGTAACGAGAGCTTATAAAACTGTGGCCGTTTAAAAAATAACGGCCCGCGCGCGCCGCGGTCACACAGTGAGCTCGTGCGCTTCTCGCGAGCAGCTTTAATTGGATTGAATTAATTATTACTTTAAAACAACACGCGTGTGAAATGTGCTGGTAACTCTGACCTCTGCAGCTCGGGCTTTTAGCCTCGGTAACCTTCAGGAGTTGTTGGTGCTGGACAGAGACAGTGTCGCGCGCGCCCGCGCACGCACACACACACACACACACACACACACACACGAGGTTAGTGACCGACTCTGCAATGCCTGCTACATAGAAGATTTAATCTGTTTATATTCTATTTATTATTATTATTATTATTATTATTATTATTATTACTTTAATAATCTACATTTGGATTTAATGTGAGCTGTGTTCAAGGACATAATGTTGACAACCTCCTTTATGTCCTATCTATACTAAACATTAATCAGTGTCACCCTGCTAAAAAACAAAACAAAAAAAACAACCCCCCCCCCCCCCACAATAATCCAGATTGATCTGTCTAGAGACCAACTGGCAAAAAACAATCTGGCTGGTCTCACTGGTAAACCAGCAGTCCTTGGCTGCGGGTAAGTGCTTCTAATAATGCAGCACCATAGACATGGATGAAAGGCAATCAGGAAATCGCACACATGCATTGATCAATTTAATTGATCAAGTGATATGGGAGGTTGGAGATGGGAGATGATCAGCCAGCATGACCAGTTCAGCAGTTGGTATCTGGTAAGATCAAGCTTTATACTTGTACTGCTCCTAAATCTTTTGCTTTTATACACTGCAAAATTCCCAGTGTTGATTTAACACCCCAAGTGTTTATATATGGTCACGAATGTACTCTGAAAGTGTTAAATCAACACTCTGGGTGTTAATTCAAGACTAAGGGTTTTGCTGTGTATATTCAGACTTTCTTGTATTTATAATGTAGTATTAAGAAATAGTTCTCCAGGCTCCCTAAAGGACTTTTTGGCTCTCACTTTTGGCAAACTTTTGGCCCTCATTTTCAGTCCAGTTCCTGTACCTAACCAATTTTTTTGTTTGTTTTAGTTTTTTTGGTAAGCAATACAGTCCACCTATAAATCACTCAAACATAAAAAAAAAACATGTGCAGATGTTGACTGATGATCAGGCTGGTAATTAGTATACTGGTGATGCTGAATTCTGAGTGGTTGGAACTGACGAGAGGGGAAAGGAGGTTGCTGCTGAGGTTGTTGCATAAACAACCAATAAATCAAATTGCATCTTTATGCACTTTGCAGCCTGTTTTATTTGATCCCATTTATTTAATTTAGTCTGTGTAATATAATTGAATTAAATTTAATATGAATGAATGCAGGATGTGCTCCAGGCCCATGCTGCCTTATGTACAGGATGAAGCCGTATAGACCATGAGTAAGTGAAAGTAATGTGTGATGGCTCAAGACTTTTGCACAGTACTGCACATCAAGATGCAAACTTTAAGTGAATTCTCATATAAAATGTTTACAAATCAAGGCCTACATAAATAAATAGAGTTTTTCAGAGGTTTTCTTCGCATTGTCTGTGAAGATGGGGTCTGTATAGTTGACCGTTCTTAGACGTCTGACCCAACACTTTTCTATCTGTTAGTTAAATACTCTTCCAGCTATAAGAATATCTTTGTAACTAAACCTCTGCTTACTAAACCTTTGTGTACCGAAGTGTATTAAAGCTCCATACTGATTATTAGTACATATCCTCCACCAGCGTGATCTGAAATATGTGATATAGCGATTGCATGAGCGGGTGGATGGAGATGTTTCCGCCAGTCAGCTGGCTTAGTTCTTCATTATTAATTAGGTTAGAAAGATACTGACCTTTTTAACAGTGCATATGTGAACACACCTTTATCCGCACCATTATGTCTGTACGTATATGAAAGCGAATAATATCTATGGATTATTAGAACTCATTTACATGCTCGCAGTGAGCAGGATTAAAAATGTTTTTTTTTTTTTTAATGTGTGCTAGTGTTTTTCTTGCAGCACTTCGAGTGAAAGTGTTATAGTGAAGTTCACACATACTTTCTCGAATCAGTATGTGTTACAGGTTTGTGTCGAAATACATGATAAAGAGAGAGAAAGTGAGTAAGACAGTTAAGCCGGGTGACCCGAGACAAAGTTTAGGTTGGAGAGGTAAAGTGTTAAATAGAGAGTGAGAGAAACTGCTTAAAAGGATATTGAGACAGAATCAAGTATTACACCTGGCCGCTTACTGGTTTGCATTTCACATTTCAGAAGTGTGTTCGCGTGTCACTTCATGCGCTCCATAAGTGCTCCTGCTTCTCTGGTTACCTCAGCAGCCTTGTGGTTGACCCACTGAGATGACTGCCATCCAGTGTGCTTGCATATCAAATGCCTCCATATGGCACCAGTGTCATATTGTTTTCCTACTGCACTTATGTTCTGTGTAAAATGCCTATCATGAAGTTGATGGGAGGGGTGTTGGCGTTTAGGTTCGGGCATTCACACCCCCTGCATCCTCACTTCTAACATATATGGTGTAAGGCAGAATAATACGAAAATGGCAGAAGGGGGCAAACAAGCAAAGAAAACTGGCCCCAGGTTAGAGTCTTGTCTGAGCTTGTAACTTCCACAATAGGTGCCCATGTGTGGCGGTTCTGCTACATGTTTTAGCCTGGTGTAGATTTGAGATGTGGTGCTGTAATATTATGTATTTGTTTCTAGAATGAAATTGACAAAAAAAAAAAAAAAAACAGCATGAAGGAATTTTTATGTTGTTTTTTTGTCTTTGCTTTAAAGCTAAGTTTTTTGCATTCGGAAATGTGACCTGAGGTTATCCTTACAGAACCAAATACATAATCCATTGGAATATTTCAGTGTTACTGGCAAGCTAACGACTGTTTCGTTACTATAACAACTACTTGAGTGCATATTAGGAGCAAACAAACTAAGAAGATTTGATCACTTGTAATTTGCAAAAAAAAAAAAAAACAGGAGAAAATGGAAAATCGTTTTTTTGTGTGCCGTGTGAACGATGCCTTGTCACACAGTGTTAAACAGTGCTGTTCTATATAAATGACCTGTTTCTTGTCTAAATGTACTCTTAACAGGCAACATGTGCACGATGCAGGTCCAGTGCGTTGGCTGCATGTGGGTGTGTCAGCGTGTTGTGCTTTTGTGGCGGTGTTTGTTTATATGGTCGTTGCCCTGGAGTGAAACGCTCCGTGGGCGGTGGACGGTGGGATCAGCAGATGTTGAACACAGCTCATTTTACAGTGACTCGCATGGAACCGAGAGAGAGGAGTCAATGAGCCCTTCCTTAGACCACAGAGGGGCTGTTGTTCCTGTCACCTTCACATGATGAATTAGTCTCTCTGCATGGGCATCATGCTGCATGACTAAAAAAAATAAATAAATAAATAAATAAAACCTCAGCTTTTGCGTAGGAACCTCACTGATGGTTCACACTTTGTGATGTTAAAGAGGACAAAAAACAAGGTTCATTCTTTAAAAACAGGTTTAGCAGAAAAGAGTGTAAAGCGTAGCTAGTGTCCAGAAGTTGAAATATAGAGTGTACTAGGGATGAGACGATATGATTTATTCTCCATATGATTCGATACGCATTACAATGCTTATGATACACTCATGGTATGATACAATTAAAAGTTCAGTGTATGACTGAGGAGCCCTGTGCTTTATCCCTCTTTTTTTACATTTTTTATGGCACTGGTTTGATTTGAATATCTAAAGAACAACCATATATACAACCAAATGTAAACATATTCATCTTCTGATAATAAAAATCCTTTTTTTTATTTGACTGCAGTGTGATGGTCGATTAGGGGATCCCTCTGTAGCTCTAGAAGGGTTTTTTAATCCTGCTTTCTCCACCACTACTAACGTCCTCATTCCTGAAGTGATTTCTTTAGGAAATGTTCATTGCACATGGGTATGTCTGTGTGTATGTGGATGCGCATTAGAGTGCACATCTGGATGATGTATTAAAGGAAATGCCTAATCAGGATTAATTTCAGTTTATGATTGGCTTCGTGTCACATGTGTCACACTGTGCCACTTAGAATGGAGCGCAGGGTGTGAGTGAGAGAAAGAATGTTTAAGCGAGTGAAAATATAATCCAAGTTCATACAAAACACTACATATTTGTGTTATTTCCACTAGGGTATTGTACACATACTTTGGCAAATTTTGCAAAATGTAATGTTTCTGGTCAATGTGACTTAATTTCCGTTATCATAATTGCAAAAAATGTAAGGTTGCTGGTGTAAGGAGACTACGCAATAAATATAGTGACACCCAGCGGAAACAATTGTTTCCGTTGTCATGTCATGTTAAAATATTTTCCATGTTTTTCGAATGTACGGTTATATTAAATGTGCCCCTAAATGGTGCAGCCGGTTTAAAATTGGTCAAAATAAATAAATAAATAAATAAATAAATAAATAAAAAATTAAATTGAAAAATACAATGTACAAGAGTATGTATGTGTTTTCACAAATGTGTCATCTAGAAATGTGTGAGTGAAAGATGTTGTAATTCTTGATTAACCCTGTGAAATGGTGTGTGTTGTTTTTGGCATTTACTAATATAATTTAGGACTACGTTGACAAAAAACTAACTGGCCGCAAAGCTGTGTGAAAAAAAATCTACATTTGTATGCACAGCCATCCATTCATTCAAGGTTCAAAAGGTGCTTTATTGGCATGACAGATATTTGTATTGACAAAGCTTAGGAGTAAGGAGTAGATAGTAAAAAAAAAAAAAAAAGATGAATTCATTTATTCATTCATTCATTCCTTCATTTTCAATACCGCTTATCCTGTACAGGGAGAATTTGGGCATGAGGCACCGTTAGAATGGAACCACAGGACGGAGTGAAACATACCATGGGAGATTTGGGAATGTCAGTTAGCCTAATGTGCATGTATTTGGACTGTGGGAGGACTGGACATGCAAACTCTCACAAACACACGCAGACCTGAGGCAGGATTTGAACCCCAGAAGAGCGAGGACACACGCCTTATACGCCACTAGTCCAGAAATATTTAAGACAATTTAGGTAATTCAGAATCATTAGTATCAGATTGTGATTCTAACCTTTCATTAGTTCATATTAAGATTTTATATTAAAATTTCATATTAAGCAGGTTGCAGTCCAAGTACGAAGCCCATCCTGATGCGTGTTTGTGTCAGACGACTGCTGATTAATTGGTCCCTGCTGCACAGGCTCCTGATGTTGAATCGCCCTCGGGATCAAATGTCTGTTTGTTTAAAAAGCTCAGTGTATAGAAAGAAGTAAATGAAGATGGTGCATAAATGAATGAGGTAAAAGATAACTTGAAGAAGTTATTAATTCAAGAAGACTTGAATTGGACAAATTATTATTTGGCAACCTGCTACGCTGAACAGTTTTATTTCTTTGTACAGTCTTCAGCTTAGAACAAGTCACAGGCTGTACCAGTGATTCTCAAGTAAGTGTGAAAATGCTGGGAAATGTGTTAGGGTTGAGAATTCATTTGCATTTAGTTCTGGAAACTTGTGCAGAACATTTTTTACTTAAAAAAGATTTTGTTTTTGGAACTTGGTTCATGTGTCTGGATTAGCAGTTACCATAGAGTAAAATGCATTTCAGTCTATTTGCCATGTCCCTGTTCATTTAGTGACTGGATCAAGCTCCTTACTCCAGTGCTGCGACGTTCCACGCTAAATCCTGCTGCAGTAGTCTACAGTAATGAGACAGAACGGCACTCAAAACATTTACATCGCTACCTCTGCTGCCATACAGTTTCACTTTTCCTTTTTTAACTCAGGATAAAAACAGCATGCTGATCTTCCAAAGCCTTCATAAGATTTATCCAAAGATTGTTTTTTTCTTTATGATGTGAGAGCGTGTGCGTGTTTATCCTGGGGGAGGGTCATCTCCAACATCACCACGTGATCCCAGGCTCAAGCATTCTGCCTCTCATCGTGTCTCTCGCTTCGTCTCCGTAAGCCATGCGTGCAATCATTTCAACATAATCCTTAATCTCCATCACTTTGTGCTGCTACTGCTCTAATAGTGTCAATAAACTAGCGTGGATGTGTTTGCGAGGGAGTGCGATCGAGGGGAAAATCGGATCGCTTTTAACCTAGACGTGATGAGCGTGAAAACATCTGGGTGGGACTGTTAGAAATGCATCTGCAGTCCAGGTGTTAGTGAGTGCCCCGTATTTTACAGGGGAGATGTAAAAAAGGGCCGTGGTGAACTTATCGAGGGTGTTGTTATGTCCTTGAGAACACAGCATGACGGAGCAGCAGCCTTCTCAGTGTAAAAGTGTGCGTGACGGCACTCCCGGAGGGGAAAAAAATCCTCAGTAGACTTAAACGGAAGTTTATCCACTAAAGCAAAGTATACGTAGCTTCTGCTGTACATGTTTACACTAATCTGTGTTTTCAGGCATCGTGCACAACAGTCATATAATGCTTATGATTATGTCAGGTTTATTTATGAGGATTTATGTATAAATTACGTAAACAGGATATAGGTGAAAGGAAGTGTGTGTGTGTGTGTGTGTATGGGCGTGAGTATACGTAGACCATGTGACCAGGCCAAGGGAGCAGAGTGCATGTGTGTTGATACGATGCAGCCATGCATGTGTGAACCCATTACTGTGAGGTTAATGCTAAGAGACAGATCTCTCTCTCTCTATCCTGGTCTTTCCCTGTAGAAGGGAATCCTCTCTCTCTCTCTCTCTCTCTCTCTCTCTCTCTCATGTTTGTACTCACTCCCCCATCCCTCTCTCTGTTTCTCTGTTTCTCTCGCTCCTTCCTCCATTCTCTTTCTGTCCTACTTGGCAGCTCATCCATTTATTGTCTCAAAGCCGTTTATCTGATCACAGCAGATTTTAACTCCTAACACCGTCTGCTTAACTATTCATATTCATAATCACAAACGCTGACATGTAAAAATCTCTTTAATCACCCTGTTTTAAGCAGTCGTGCCTGAAAAAGCCAGTAGTAGGCCAGGAGTGGAGGTTACAGAGCATCCCTGTGTGGGAAGATGAATCTCTGATTCTGTGTAGGATCGCTGTTTCAAACGGCTGCTTATCATTTTCAGATGTATAGTAGTACTCTCAGTGTGATTATTATAAAAGCCTGAAAGGCCTTTTTGTGACTAGTAAAATACATGCTGATTGCAAGCGGAACCAGTTTTACCAGCTGGATGAATCAGTATCCATTATAAACCAGTGCAGGCCAGCAAGATGTACATCTCCATTTTTTTCACTCACTCATCGTCTATACCGCTTTATCCTGCGTACCAGGACGGGGGGTGGGATCTGGGGCCTATCCACTGAGACTTGGGGCATGAGGCAGGGTATACCGTGGACGAAGTGCCAATCCCAAAACCAATGGTGTATTTGTTCCCCTGAGAAGAGCTTACTGTACACTACTCAAAATCCAAAAAAAAATCCAAAAATCACCTGTCTAATGATGACAAGGGGGGGGGGGGGGGAACCAGAGTACCAGAGTACCCCCACCCACCATAGGAAAGACATGCAAACTCCATGCACACAGAGGCGGGAATTGAACCCAGACCCGGGAGGTGCAAGGCGATCGTGCCACCACGAGCTATTCCTTAAATTAATTAATTGTATGTTTAGGTTAGGCTTTCCAGATAAATCCCACCTTCTATCAAATGATTGGTTACACAAATTCAGTCTCACTTACTGTATGATTGCACGGATGCGTACAGTATATGCTGCGTATAAAATGCGTATAAAACGTGTTAATGCAGGTTAACGGAATACGTCCAGGATAAAACCTGAAGCATATAAAGAGTACTAAAATCCATTATTGAGTTCTGGTTAGTAATACTGCAGAATTAATAAAGCAGGCTTTCACCTTGTTTGTGTTCAACCTGTGGGAAATCGATATATATTTACTTGATCTGGTTTTGGTTTTGAGTTCTAAACAAAGCCTAGTACAGTGTTTTAATGCTGTCGGATTGCTAAGCAGCGATTAATAATGCACTGTAGTGCTTCAGGCTTTAGGCTCTGTACCAAATCTGTTCAGCACTACAATTTTCTATGAATGATTGTGTGTCCCTGTAGTTAAAGTATAGCGCTTGATGGTGGTAATCCCTCAGCAGCAGCAGGAGCACAGCACTGTCCTTTATAATGATACCGAGTCTAAAGGCCTGTACAGTACATACAGTATATGAAGTAAGGTCTTATGACAAGTCGACTCCCACAACAGGAATACAGGAGATGAGGACATGATGTGTGATTAAATTAGAACTACAGCGATGACTAAACATGTGATAGAGTTGATGTAATCGCACAAATGAGAACTTGAGAAATAAACAGGAA
>JAAGKR010007945.1:4588-33830 GCA_011419295.1 Clarias macrocephalus | reverse complement strand
AAATGGAAAAATTGGGCGTGAAAAATTATTCAGCCCCTTTAATTTAATACTTTGTAGCGCCACCTTTTGCTGCGATTACAGCTATAAGTCGCTTGGGGATTGTCTCTATCAGTTTTGCACATTGGGAGACTGAAATTTTTGCCCATTCCTCCTTGCAAAACAGCTCGAGCTCAGTGAGGTTGGATGGAGAGCGTTTGTGAACAGCAGTTTTCAGTTCTTTCCACAGATTCTCAATTGGATTCAGGTCTGGACTTTGACTTGGCCATTCTAACACCTGGATATGTTTATTTGTGAACCATTCCATTGTAGATTTTGCTTTATGTTTTGGATCATTGTCTTGTTGGAAGACAAATCTCCGTCCCAGTCTCAGGTCTTTTGCAGACTCCATCAGGTTTTCTTCCAGAATGGTCCTGTATTTGGCTCCATCCATCTTCCCATCAATTTTAACCATCTTCCCTGTCCCTGCTGAAGAAAAGCAGGCCCAAACCATGATGCTGCCACCACCATGTTTGACAGTGGGGATGGTGTGTTCAGGGTGATGAGCTGCATTGCTTTTACGCCAAACATAACGCTTTGCATTGTTGCCAAAAAGTTCGATTTTGGTCTCATCTGACCAGAGCACCTTCTTCCACATGTTTGGTGTGTCTCCCAGGTGGCTTGTGGCAAACTTTAAATGACACTTTTTATGGATATCTTTAAGAAATGTCTTTCTTCTTGCCACTCTTCCATGAAGGCCAGATTTGTGCAGTATACGACTGATTGTTGTCCTATGGACAGAGTCTCCCACCTCAGCTGTAGATCTCTGCAGCTCATCCAGAGTGATCATGGGCCTCTTGGCTGCTGGGCCTGATCAGTCTTCTCCTTGTATGAGCTGAAAGTTTAGAAGGACGGCCAGGTCTTGGTAGATTTGCAGTGGTCTGATACTCCTTCCATTTCAATATTATCGCTCGCACACTGCTCCTTGGGATGTTTAGAGCTTGGGAAATCGTTTTGTATCCAAATCCGGCTTTAAACTTCTCCACAACAGTATTTCTGACCTGCCTGGTGTGTTCCTTGTTCTTCATGGTGCTCTCTGCGCTTTAAACGGACCTCTGAGACTATCACAGTGCAGATGCATTTATACAGAGACTTGATTACACACAGGTGGATTCTATTTATCATCATTAGTCATTTGGGTCAACATTGGATCATTCAGAGATCCTCACTGAACTTCTGGAGAGAGTTTGCTGCACTGAAAGTAAAGGGGCTGAATAATTTTGCACGCCCAATTTTTCAGTTTTTTATTTGTTAAAAAAGTTTGAAATATCCAATAAATTTCGTTCCACTTCATGATTGTGTCCCACTTGTTGATTGTTCACAAAAAATTACAGTTTTATATCTTTATGTTGCCTGAAATGTGGTAAAAGGTCACAAAGTTCAAGGGGGCCGAATACTTTCGCAAGGCACTGTATTTGTGCAGAACTAATAAAACAAAGTCATGTGATTTAAACAATGTGATATTCCTCATTTATCTTTATTTATCAGAGTCGACATTTTGATTAAAGCTTTGGATGAGACACAGATTCTCACATTACAAATGAAGCTGGAGCTTTGTTAACTTTGGGAATGGCCGGTTTGGGCAGTAGTGACAGAATAAAGGTCTGAGATTTTTGAAAGCACTTCACGCTGCCTCGGCCTGTGAGCGATGGCTTCTACCCCTTTGGGAGTTGTTTACTTTCACAGTGCTGGAGAGAGACTGAGGAGAGCGCAGGGTGAGACCACACATCACGTCACTCATGTGGATTTAGTGCTCAAGGCAGTTTTATTATAATTTTCTTACTTACATTCTGCAATAGTTTAAGTCTGCAGGTTCAGAATCTGCGGATCCGGAGAGCCGACTGCACGACAGACATCCCGAACAGTCTCCGGGTTAATCAGGACTCGTCTTCCCTCTGATTATAACACTGAATTGGATTCCCACATCCCCGTGTGATCTGTTCTCACGCCGTCTCTCCTGATCAGCAGCGGCTCGTCGTGCCAGTGATTCTGTAGCTTATGTTTTTATGCACCAGATTTTTCCACGTTTCCTCTCAACTGAACACGACTGAATGTGATTTACGGTTCCAGAATGTGTTTTCTGTCCCGTGACTCAGTGATCATACACACTGTAGCCATGAGCCATGTTTTATCTGTAACTGCAATGCTGTGTAAGGTGCAGTCTGCATTATAAGGTGAAGTTTATTGTCCTTTTGAGTACAATTTTGTTAAACGTTTAGCGGTTTCTGTCCACTTCGTATTGCAGAATGTTCCTGTATATTTTTTGTAGCTGCTTTATGATGGTCAGGGTTGTAGGGGTGTGGTCAGAGAGATATACACACCGGACTGGACACCTGTCTGTCACTCAGCGTCACACACATTCGTATCCTCATTCACACCTTTTAGCAAAACCAAAGTGTTTTATGTGAAGTGAGGGGAAGGTGGAGTAGCTGCACATTCCACACAGACACGGAGAGAAGAAGTGGAAGTGAACAGTAACTCAGGACTGAACCCCGAGGCCTGGAGCTACTGTACGAGGCGGTAACTCCGCCCACTGCACCACCACGCTGCCCCAGCTGTACGCTAGTGACTGAAAAAAGCTGCATACTCGCAATAAGCTCTAAGTGCTCTGTATAAACCCATTATTATATTGGACAAATTACCCAGACATACTGGTGCCAGAGTTCCCTGATATAATGACGGTTCCTCTCTAAAGGAACCGTGTATGAACACTTCATCGTGACCTGATGTTCTGCCAGAGGCTCAGCTTTCAGCTCTACGACTGACAGGAAGGCACGCGATCTTACCCACGTTCACACGGGCATTTCCTCACCTCGTACTGAAAATCCTTCAGCTTCCTCCTGTACATTGTCTTATTCAAATGTTTTTGTTCAGGGGTGTAAAGAAGACAAAACACACTGGAGTGAGTAGAAGTGCCGCTGCTCTGTTAATAAGTCGTCTGACAAAGAAAATGCCACATGCAATAATAAATAGGTTTTTTAGTTGTGTGTAAAACCCCTTGAGTAACTGCTTAACTCATCAACTTCCTACACGTCTACAATTAAAACAACTGATCTGAAAAGGTTTTATATCTGAGGGAAGGATTTCTGAACAATTGTATAACCATAATGAAGTGAACATCACCTCCATCATCAACACGTCAGGCTAGCTGGGCTAGCGCGCGCGGCAACATAGCGTACGCTGGCTGACTCTCTTAGCTACATGCTGTCGGGGTGGGAAGGTTCACTAGATGGCGCTCTATCACAGGATTTCTTAGCCAGTGCTTTCACCTGCTCCCGCTTCCCAGAATCTGTCCCAGAAAACACAGCAGCACGTCCAATGTCCTTTTTATATGCCCTTTATGTTTTAAACAGAACTCCCACACCGGTGACTCAGGGCCGCGTGCCAGCGACAGTAAACGCAGCATTTGATCCACCGCGGTGTGCTAGCAGGCTTCGGGCTGTGACACATGGTGTACACTCACAATCATCATTCGCTTTAGTCTCCAACATTCATAAAATATTCATTCTTTAGTTATACTGGCTAGTCTGATGCAATACCAACTTTAATAATACAATGGAACAATGGAACAATATTAAATGTTGTGATGTGTGAGAGGATGGCGAGGGGGCCAGGCGCGTCGAAAAGAGCTGCTAATGTTTTACTTTGTTTATTAACAACTCGCCAAAGTACAAAAAGTGTATCGCTTGGCTCGTGTCACTCGTGGGAGACACACACACACTCACACACACACACACACACTCAGGCACACGGCGGGGAGAGGGAAGAGCCGCTCGGGATGTGCAACCAAAATACTACAAACCCTGCTTCATTTAACAGCAGATCAAAGTCAATTCTCACATTTATGATCAAACTGAGGAGATACAACTGATCTCTGTAGACCAGTGTGTGTGTGTGTGTGTGTGTGTGTGTGTGTGTGTGTCACGCCAGAAACGCATGCAGATGCAATTCACGAAAAATAAGGTCTTATAAGTCTAAATAAGGTTAATTTTTTTTGTCAAAGGTTAATCTAATGCAAGAATTTCCTCCAGAATTAATATAATTTTATCATATCTTATCTCATACTTTTACTTTACTTAAATGTTTACAAAAAAACAACATTAATTACTCAGAGTATACTGTACAGCCTGGCCAAAAAAAGTCACACACATTTTATTCAGTCACCTTTATCTTTGATCACACACCTACACACACTGTGTGTCCAGTTCATGTGTCTAGATGATTCTAGAGATGAGCCGCTCTCTCACACTCTGAGTCCTGGAACATGTCTGCGCCATCAGTGAAGAAGAAACCCTCCATAGATGTGATGTGCTGGTGATTCAGGACATTCAGCTGGTCATGTGACTTCATTTTATCTCCACATGACGTTGCTGAGTCTCGACCTGAGCGACTGAAGCGACCCCAGATCATAACACTGTCTCCAGAGGCTTGTACAGTGGACGCTATGCATGATGGGAGCATCGCTTCATGCACTTCCCTTCTCACCCTGACACGCCCATCACTCTGGAACAGACTCAGTCTGGACTCATCAGGTCACATGACCTTTCTCCATCGCTCCAAAGTCCAGTGTTTATGATCACCAACTGAAGCCTTTTTCTGATGAGTCTCACTAACGAGTGGTTTTATTATAGACACACAGCTGTTTAGTCCCAATTCTGTGAGTCCTCATCACAGTGTGTGTGTGTGTGTGTGAGTGTGTGTATGTGTGTGTCTGTAAAATAATTTTTTCAGATACACAGTATGATATTCAGTCAAATGCTTACACAACTGCATGTGACCTAACATGAAGTGTTTCTCTGCCATAAATAAATTTCACATGGAAAAAAAGAACAACATTCAAATGATCTTTTCCCTGACAGTTCAGCACTCAGCATTCTGTCCTTCCAGGTTTTAGTGTTAAAAGGTTCTTAACCCAGCTCCTGTAACTTAAAATCTCCTTAGTGATCGTCTTTGCTTGACACAGACCAATAATATGACTCTTCTGAAACGGTGAGTTTTAATGAGAACAGCATTCACTCCACTCGGTGTGTTTTGGGGCGCGGGCTGTTAATCGGTCATGCTTTTGAGAAAAGAGGTTAATTAATTCAGGAATGTGTGCAGTGTGAGACTTTGGCATGATTCTGTCTCCCACAAGATGTCTGAATGGAGCTGCTTTTCCATGTGAATGTGTCACACTAAACCTTCTTCACCCCAGATCTCTCATTCTGCTGGTGTACACATGAGATTCCTACGGAGCCCCTCTGGTGACATTGGGGGGAATATATACATTCCATGGCCACGATCTTTAACAGTCATGCTGTGAATGATCTCATTAGCGCACGTTCTTAAGTCGCGGCCACAACATACTGTCTTGTGGTCATGCATTACACTATCTCGTTCCCACACCGTGTTCCCACTCGGCCAAAACACAGTGCTGGTGCTGCTCTTATTATTTGTATGTTATACATATAATACAGAAAATGTGTGCGTGCCAAAGAAGCTCCATCTGAAGTTTATGTAACATGGAAGTGACCGATCTCACTTCCCTAAATATTTCAAGTTGCTAACTTCAGCTGTTTTGGGGAGATGATTTTATATTTGACCCCAAAAAATGGCAATCTTTATTATATCGTTCTACTGTCTCACTTCAAACAATAATCATTTAAAATGAAAATGATTCATATTTCTTGATACTAAAATTGGTGTAAGCGTCTAGAAGTATACGACCTGTAAAACTGTTGCTTAAATTAAAGCATTTCGTGCAAAAAAATGTTTTTGTTGTGTTAACAATTTAGCGCTTTAGAATAATACACTTGTTCAGGTTTATGTCTTTTCATGTGAAATCTAAACTGGCTGAGTTTCACCTGAATAATAATTAAGATCATTAAAAGATTTTAATTCAGAAAAGTTGCATGAAACTAAAACATAAAAGGGCATGAAACTGTATTTAGCAAATGTGTTTCTTTTTATCTGATAAAATGTAAGTGTGTATGAATATTTATTTATAAAAACGAGGCCTGGATCAGGAGATACGAAGCGTTAAGTGTTGGGACGAATGACGTCATATGATCCTGTCGGAAAACTCACTTCCTCACTGCTCACACACTTTTTATCATGTTTTGGCGGAGAGGAACTGACACACTGTGTACCAGGTGAACAACAACAACAACAACAACTATAGCGGGACATTTCCTGAAGAAACTGAGTGGCGCTTGCCGTGACGTCATAGACCTTCCCACGTCATAGATGTAGCTGATGTCACAGCTGATGTGGGTCTCAATGTTAAGTCTATGGGACTTTTTGAGGCGGTTAATTAACTGCCGACCCCTTACAGAAGTCACAGCACCTCGTCACAGCACCTCGTTCCCGACCAGGCCGCGCGATTTGACACCTCGTTCAGGAGGCTTCGACAAACGGTGCGGGACTAGTTACGCGCCAAACTTTCACACGGATGAAGACGAAAAATAAAATAAATAAATAAACAAATAAGCCTGTGAGATTATAATAGTCGTCCTGCGCTTGAAAATCACCACTAATAATAATAATAATAATAATACCGAGACGGTTAAGCGCGGGAGTAGCACGCGCTCTCATCCATTTTACGCGTAAACTCCGCGCGCGTGCCCGAGACGCTGGGTGGTGGTCGAGACTGATGCGCATGCGCTGTGGCGTCTCTGCTGCGGTGCGCTTCGCTGCCAAGGAAACGCGCGCGCGTTCACGCGGAGGAGGCGCGCCCCCTCCATCTGACTCTCAGAACAGCCGCTCCTCATCCTCCTCTTCCTCATCCTCCTCGGCCATGGCGCAGGTGTGTGTGTGTGTGTGTGTGTGCAGCGCGCCGCTCCGTGAGGGGATCTAAACCGAAAACCTGCAGCACCGGAAGGGAGCAGAGCTTCACCCCTACCGGTGAGTCCGAGGCGCTTTAATCCCAGAATTATACACATCGTTCAGCGCATCACACACACACACACACACACACACACACACACACACACACAGCTGACAGCAGAAATATAAGGGATGTCGCCTTGATCTCCCCGAATCGAGTGTATTTAAATTGTAGATTTATGACGTCATAAGTGCTATAATATCTGCTGTGTGTGTGTAAAGGTGTCTCTGAGAGTAGGACCCCCAGCTCGCCTGGAGCGTACAGCAAAATGAGTGACGTAATGACAATCAACACCAGTATAACATCATCATCATCATCATCATCATCGCCCTCTTCATCACCACTACAGCCATGCATTAACTCTCAGCTCTACACCTACACCACTCCTAAATGAACATCACTCTAATGTCTAATATTTAAATCATATGCACATAATATTATATATATTGGATGTAAAGCTGCACAGTATATTTGTCTTGTTCTTGCTCGGTGTGAGATCTGCCTTAAAAACATTCGTTATAGATTAGAAGAGGATTAATCAGATCCCGAGTGCAAACCTCCGAAATGACACACTTTATGTAAATGAGGTGAGAAGTGAAGCGGCGGGATTCCCGGGGACACTGAACACTTCCGGAGGAGCTGAAGAGTGAAGAGCTCGACGTCCAGGAGCTCTACTCTACAGCACGTCATGTTCTAGCTAGTTATTGATGTTAGCGTTAGCTGCAAGTAATCACTCACCGCTTAAAGCGACATCGCAGTTAGCATGAGTCGAGTGTTTCTGGAGAACAGTGCGGTTCGTAGCTCCTGGTTTGACTCGACTTCACTTCACGGACGTGAGCGTGAGAGAGGATCGTGATCGTCTGAGCAGCAGGGCGATGATCACATCCCGCCGGGAACCCTGCATGCTCCACATTTAACCTCATTGACACAAAATCCGTATTAGTTTCCAGAATTTAGATTTTTACTCCAATTTTACAACCTGTAAATGAGAATAACATGTTTTGACAAAAATGTTTGTTCATTAAAATATTTAATGTAACATTTCTAGAATTGAAATGTATATTTGAGTCTTTTTGCCAGCGTCCCGCTCCAGCGTCACAGGTTCATCCCCTCCACTTTATTTCGCTGTCCACCGAGGCTACAGGTTTCAGCCAGCATGCGGTTCCGTGCTGCTCTTTTAACCGTGACGAACCTTCTTTAAAGGATTAATGAACTTAAATATTCATAAATAATAAAGCAGTTCCTCCTGTTGATAAATTCACGACTGCACAGACGCTGTGAACCGTCTAGCGTAGCGCTCATCAATAATTCACGGTAACACATTGAGAATTCGATCAGAGTACGGCTTAGAAATTCCCCCAGAGATCGCATCAATCGGACGCGCGGTTAATGAAGAAGGAGAAGGAGAAAGCGCTCGATGTCCCGCGAGCCAGCTGGAGTCAGTCGCTCTGAGGTTCTTGATCTGAGGTTCTTGATGGCTCGTCGTTCTGCCATCACATCACACCGCCGTCACACGGAATCAGCAGACGGCAGCGAAGTCCTCCAGCCGCTGTCCGTAACGTTCACACTGGGAAAGTTTTTATTTGAGTGTGGTGTAGAAAATCGGAGAAAATCATTGCTTTCAGAGACACTTCTGTCTCCAAACAGAACAGCTGCACGTCTTGGTCCTTCTATCTTCTGTAGATTTCTTGCTTCCTGCTTTGAGCTGCTGAGACAATCGGTCCCGTCCCCTCAGCATGGGATCCTTCATGTGTGGAGGTGTTAATAACATGGATTAGAGAAGGTTTAGATTATCTAGATGATTTTGGTTAGTTTTGTGTTTCTGCTCCAGCGTTCTGTAGGAAACCAGTTGGAACAGAATGAAAGAAGAGTCAATAAGGTTCTTGTGTAACACAACACTGTGATAACGCTGCAGTTAACCGGGACGTGTGTTCGGGTGTGTAACATTTTCAGAGCCTCCTTCTGTCTTACACAGGAATTTATTGTTTGCAGAATTACAGAAAAACACGACTTCAGTTATTAATCACTTTCAGAGAACACATTTTAATTGTGGAACGGCTTCGAGAGATTTCTTTTGTGTTCGATGAAAATATAATGAGTTTTTTTTGGTTCTCATTTAAATTTTGTTCCCAGTAACATTTGAAATCTGAAAATTTTAAATTGTGAATTAAATCGGATGTTTGAACACGATTCCACCGAGCGTTCCTGAACATGATCTTTCTCTGTTTGATGAACACGCGCCCTCTCACACACTTACTGTAGATATAATATAATAAGTCATTTTATATCCATTATTTAAATCATTTAGTTAGCATTTCTGATGCGTCGCTAGTATTAGCCATCGGTTAGGTGAGTTAGTGCTATGCAGCACTATGCTAAAGCACATGCTAACATGTCAGTCAGCTTTTATTCTTCTTACAGTAAGTCTCGGGGGAAATCCCCTGAACAGAGCTGCTTTTAATAAAATCGTGTTCTCATGAAGAATAGCATTTTGTCAGGACTGAGAGAGGCTCTTTGGCAGCGTGTCGCGTGTCAGCGCTCAACGGAGTTTTAAATAGCCGTGAGAGAGTTGTCCGCGTGAGAGTCGCTCGTGTGAAAGTCGCTCGTGTGAGAGACGCCCGCGTGAGAGTCGCTCATGTGAGAATCGCCCGCGTGAGAGTCGCTTGTGTGAAAGTCGCTCATGTGAGAGTCGCCCACATGAGAGTCGCCCACGTGAAAGTCGCTCGTGTGAGAGTCGCCCGCGTGAGAGTCGCTCATGTGAAAGTCGCTCGTGTGAGAGTCGCCCGCGTGAGACTCGCTCATATGAGAATCGCCCGCGTGAGAGTCGCTCGTGTGAAAGCCGCTCATGTGAGAGTCGCCCGCGTGAAAGTCGCTCGTGTGAGAGTTGCCCGCGTGAGAGTCGCTCATGTGAAAGTCGCTCATGTGAGAGTCGCCCGCGTGAGAGTCGCTTGCGAAAGTTGCTCGTGTGAAAGTCGCCCGCGTGAGAGTCGCTCATGTGAAAGTCGCTCGTGTGAGAGTCGCTCGCGTGAAAGTTGCTCGTGTGAGAGTCACCCGCGTGAAAGTTGCTCGTGTGAGAGTCGCCCGCATGAGAGTCGCTCGCGTGAAAGTCGCTCATGTGAGAGTCGCCCGCGTGACAGCCGCGGAGCTCATTCGATTCTGTTGGTGATTATTTTTTACTTGACCTCAGCACTTCCTCGACTGAAGGGAAATGCTGTTACTCAGATTCCAGCAAGAAGGACACGGTGCTGCTGAGACCAGGACCTTCATCTGAGTTCAAGAGGACCGACGAGGGATTAAATAAACGCGCCCCTCTTTTGTACACAGAGCTTACACATCTTTACACAGTTGTAGCTGAAACATTGCCAAGAAGCTCACTCGCTGTCTCTCTCTCTCTCTCTCTCTCTCTCTCTCTCTGTCTCCGTCTCTTTCTCTCTCTGTCTCTGTCTCTGTCTCTCTCTGTGATACTGATCATGATTTTTTTATTTTTTGAATGTTTTGTTCTTTTAATAACTAATAATAACTCCAGGTAGATCCTGTGATCTTAACATTTTGTACTTAGTTGTTTAAATTGATAAAGATTTACAAGGTTTCATTTATTTATGAAATGTCTCTCAGAGCCGTCTCTAAACATCTGATCAGTTCACACTCCTGTACACTCTGTAAGTACACGTATTGGGAGGCGGAGCCAGTTCACCCAGGTCTGGAAGGAGATCCAAACTATCACCATCAGCTGAGAGGAAACTGTTTCAGGTGGTCAGGAACAACCCAGGAACCACCGTGGAACAAACAGGCCTGCCGGGAACTGGAAGCTGCTCTCACACCAGTGTCACTATCTCCAGTCAAACCAGTTTTACATCACCATGGACTGAAAGGAAGGAAGAAGCTCCTGTTCCAAAATCCACAACTTCAGGCTTGACTAAGGTTTGCAGCTGAGCACATGGACAAAGAAAAACCCCTTTGGAGGAAAGTTCTGATTAGAAGTGTGTATGTATATATATATAAATATATATGGAGCAGAGCTGGTGTGGAGCCGATAGAGCGAGATGAGTTTGAGCTTTTAGAGACTCGACCCTATTGCAGATGAGAATAATATGTTTTGACAAAAATGTTTGTTAATTAAAATAATTATTGCAACATTTCTAGAATTGAAATTTATATTTGAGTCTTTGAGCGTATTTGAGCGTCCCGCTCCAGCGCCACAGGTCCATCCCCTCCCCTTTATCTGCTGTCGATTGGGGCTACAGGTTTCAGCCTGCAGGCGGTTCCGTGCTGCTCTTTTAACCGTTTTTAGCGTGCATAACGTTCGTGTCCAGAAACACACAGGGTTTTTAGGGCCCAATCACTATAGGGTGCACAGGACCCTCTTGTTTTTCTAAGGATTATTTTTTCCCCCACCCTTTTGGACTTTTCGGGGGTCTTAAAATGTTCAAAAACTCATGAAACTTGGCAGACAGGTTGGAATCTGCTGCCATCAGGATGCCTGAGAGTCTCGTGGCCCAGGGTTCCCAGGGGCCCCCACACGAGATTTTGCTGCCTAGCTCATACACACTTTCACGTAGGCACATGAAACTCGGTACACATTTAGAGCTCATCGAGCCGAACAACTTTCGTGCTGCATGTCCTGGGCTAAACTCAACAGGAGGCCGGTTATTTTGGGTCGTTCGCAAAAACACCCGATGAATTTTGATATACTCCTCCTAGGGAAATTATACAATCGCTACCAAACCGGGCCGATGTGATCTAATGACATTGAGGATGCAGAATTGCGGAGAGATTTTTGATATCTCAAACGGGTCGGCCATGAGAATGTCTTAAACGTACGGCAAAAAATTATTAATAACTTTCTGTGTGGCCTTATATTGAGTGACACGTTCAGTGACATCACGCTCAGGAACATCAGAGTGTGAGGCTTATTTTCCAGCATCTGCGGCCTATTGTACACACAAACACATCACTAATGTTAACACTCACACACACACACACACACACACACACACACACACACACACACACACACACACACACACACACTCATTTATCACACATGCACACATACATACACACACATTACAAATGTTAACATACACACACACCTCTCTCCCTCACTCTCTCTCACACACACACACACACACACACACACACACACACACACACACACACACACACACACACACACACTGCCCTGTATAGTGTGTGACGTGTGCAGGTTGTGAGTTGCACCCCGTGTACACGTCTCACCTCATCTGTGTATATAATGACGTACTGTAGATCAGTTAAATGTGTGTATTTTACTAACGGATCATCAAACAGTTTTTATTTTATTTGAAGTGAAACACTAACAGTGTGGTTGTTCTGGGCAGATCTGTAGATACGTGTGTTTTTATCCCGCGGCCCTAACTGGAGTGTTTTCTTGGTGTTGGTGTTAGAGGAGGCGGTTCTGCTGATCGCTGCTGAATTCCTCCGAGACGTTCAGACACCGCGATCGTCTCCGTCTCTGGTGTTTAATTGCACCGTGTGATGTCACTAAATTTTATTTCATTTTAAGAATATTTTAAACCATGCATGTTAACTTTACACTCTTATCACCTTCAGTTGATCTTAAAGTTCAGGTTTAAATAGTTTATAAGTTAAAGATGTGGAAACTGAATCTGATCTGTGACTCAGTCCGGGTTTGACACAGACTTCCACTTTACCCTCCATATTTCAGTAGGAGTCGACCGTGTGACAGGGTCACGACCCCGAGTCCAGATAGTCGAAATAGAAATAGAAATAGTGCTGGATGGGAAGCGTGAGTCGTCTGGGTCATGCGGTAGCTCCTCCTCCCCAAGCGGATGACGGATGGATCCAGACGCTGACGCAGACACACAGCTTAGGTTACACTCCATCTAGCGAAGACGCCCAGTGTGTGTTTTTGGGACGTGGGGAGGAAGCTGGAGAACCCCGAGTAAACCCGGGCGATACAGCAGGAGTGTGTGAAAGTACACTGAGTTCTGAACGTCACGCGTCTTTCATGCGTCTTTCATGCGTCTTTCATGCGTTCGGTGATGTTTGACAGGAACTCGCTGTGCAGAAGTAAAAGCCCCTCTAATCTGGTGAGTCACTTTAATCACGGCTCTTTTATACACTACGGATTACTATTATAGTGCTGTGCAGTAGATATTTAACCTGACCTTCAGCGTCCTGGCTTTCTGTACCGATGAAACTTTCACGTGCAGATGCTTCAAATCTACTCACCAGGAGGCGCTCTACTGGTATTTACATCAGGACGTCTCTCTCACTGTACAGGGGACGGTCTAATCTGTGCTCTTACACTGAAGCTAATTACCGCCGCACCGCGTGAAAGATCAGACAGATCCTGAATGAGTGAAGAGCTCAGAGTCGCCACTGGATCGTTACTGCAGTGATTAATGTGATTTAACTCTAGCTGATGCAGTGAGGAGCTTCTCATCTCTCACACAACCACGGCAGAAGACACACCCTGTGGGCGGGGCAGAGACGGTACTCTGTTCCATAAGGGTCAAATCATTGTCCTGCATCAAGCAAAGAAAACAATGAAGGAGATTATAAGGGGAAGTTACTGGAACTGGGTTCAGGACGTTATGAACCCTGTAAGGATCGTCATGAAATTTAGACAGAAAAAAACTATGAATGGAGACTTAAACACTTGGTATAGGTCGCTTCGGTTGCTCAGGTCGAGACTCAGCAACACTATGGGGCAAAAACCTGAATGTACTGAATCACCAGCACATCACATCTATGGAGGGTTTCTGCTTCACTGATGATGACGATGCCAGGATTCATCGGGCTCAAATTGTGAGAAAGGGGTGCAGGGGCGTGGCACAGGGGCGTGGCACAGGGGCGTGGCACAGGGGCGTGGCACAGGGGCGTGGCACAGGGGTGTGGGGGTTAGCACTGTTGCCTTGCACCACCAGGGTCGAGGGTTCGGTTCCCGTCTGGGTCTGTGTGTGTGGGTTTCCTCCCACAATCCTAAGACACACAGATTAGGCTCAATACTGTTCCCAGTTTGTGTGAGTGTGTTGTGTATTGACTGTGGGTCAGACAACATGATTTTCTGTACAGTTGTAAGATTTGATCTTCGATGCTTTCTTTAGTGAAATGCAGATCCTCCTTGTGTGGGTTAGCTTTCTGTTTAGTGTGTGTGTGTGTGTGTGTGTGTGTGAGTGAGAGAGAGAGAGAAAGAGAGAGAACGCAGTTTAATTCTCTCTCAGACGACCTGCACGTCTCCTCTTCACGCTGCTGTATCAGAGAGCAGTGGAGCAGAAGGGAAGACCCCCGGCTGGTTACCATGGCGATGGCCTCCGAGTCCAGGGCGGTTAGAATGGACGCACACACACACACACACACACACACACACACACACACACACACACACATACATATATACAGTATATTGTGTTTTTTTTTTGGGGTGTGTGCTTACCAGTTATTAAGTGTGTGTGTATGCTCCATTCTGAACATCCTCTTGTGAATCAGTCGTGGTTTCCATGGTGATGAGGTCAATAAACACTAGGAATAGCCTCACTCGTGTGTGTGTGTGTGTGTGTGTGTGTGTGTGTGTGTGTGTGTGTGTGTGTGTGTGTGTGTGTGTGAAATAAACCTGTGGGAATGTTAGTTTTGTCTCGGCTCATTTTCACCACAGGATATTAAACTCTGGTCCAGAGCAGTGTGTAGGCCTGCAGGTGAAAAGCATCATGGGAAACGCCTTTACAGACTCTTATTGATGATTTAATCTTTATGAATAATCCTCTGTGGAATCTGTTTGCGGTGACGTGCAGAGAGCCGTCTGGTCACAGGAAGCTTTGGTTGCTAAGCAACAACCCAGACAACACTGGGGCATTCAGATAGACCTTCATTCTTGTGATGCGCTCACAGGTGTGTGTGTGTGTGTGTGTGTGTGTGTGTGTGTGTGTGTGTGTGTGTGTGTGTGAGATGCCTAAACTGTCGGGAACTATTAGCTTAATGCACACACACACACACACACACACACACGCACACACGCACACACAGAGCAAAGCTGTAGGCAAGTAAAGATATTATGTATAAAAGAAAGTTTCTGTTTCCCTCATTATGAGATTATGAGATTGTTCTTTATCTACGATTAATTCTAGACGTGCAGTGCTGTGCTTTTTCTTGCACATTTGCACATTTGTCACACATGAATGAATAAGTTTTAATATTACACAAAGATAAATACAAAATGCATGTGTATTTTGACGCGCTGGGTTAAGTTTTACTTGCCACACCCACATCCAGGCCTGACTACTGCCAGACCTGCTGAATTCAGAAATCACATAAACTGAACCTGTCTGACCAAGTGGAGCACCGCTCAAAAAGCAACCACATTAGGTCAATTCGTACAGATTTCGTCGCATAAAAAATTTCTTAATTGCTTTTTTGCATATATTTTATTAACTGCTATTTGCAGAAGAATGTACATAAATATATAAATGTCTTCACTGCTACCTTAACAAGATCTTTTCATCTTTTATCTAATGGACAAGTTATATATTTATATATATTTCTTTATGATATATTTCTATATAAATGTGTCTGTTTGTTGCTCTTTAGGTTGTCTCCTGTACAGTGCTTAGATATTTGTGTCAGGGGAAGGTGTTAATTTGTTTTGCCTTCTAGTCAGCTAATTAGGTGTCTTAGTTAGCTGGTTACCCCGTCTTTGTTGGGTTTCATCCGGGGACTCCGGTTTCCTCCCACAGTTCAAGACATGGCGGATCAGGCTGATTGGGGTTCCCAAAATTGCCTGCAGTGTGTGTGTGTGTGTGTGTGTGTGTGTGTGTGCCCTGGGATGGATTGGCACCCTGTCCAGGGTGTACTCTGCTTCGTGCCCCAAGCCTCCTGGCATAGGCTCCGCCCCCGCCACCCTGAGTACAGGATAACGTGATATAGACGATGAGTGAGTGAGTGACCGAGTTAGTCTTGTTAATTGATGTTGTTAATTGATGTTGTTAATTGATGTTGTACGTGTGGAGCTCCTCGGTCCTGTAGGAACGCCGTCTCGTGTCTCTGGGTACTGAACTCTATCTGGATTAAAGTGACAATAACAGCCTACTTGGCTCGACTAAATCAAATCATCATTTAAAGTCTGCATTTTCTATTTACTCGGGTTATCTGTGTGTAATAATAGAATGTATTTGATGATCTGAATAATTAAGTGTGACAAATATAAAAAAATTATAATTAAGGTGGGGACAAATACTTTTTCACTGCACTGTATGTTAATATTAAAATGCTCTTAATCTTTTGGTTGATAATTTCACAAAAGAAAATGTATGGAATAAATGAAATTTGGAGAAAAAGAAATATTAATTAAAGATAAAATAAGCAAATATATATATATAAAATGTTTTTTTAAAAATATTTTTTCATTTGTTTAAAAAAACAATAAAGAAAGGACATATGAGAAATGAATCAGCAGGAAAGTGCCGCATGAACCTGTCTCACAAACACACACACACACACACACACACACACACACACATAGCAGAACATGAATCTTGACCTTTGGTGTCCTGATCTTGACCTTGGAAGCCCTCAGTCCTGGTCAGATCTTTGAGGACTCTCCTGGTGGAGCTCTGGAGCTCTGGTTGTGATTTCTGATCAGACTGGAGTGAAACGATGCAGAGACACACCCCTGTTCATTAATATTGGAACAGCGTTAGTGACACACAGAGGAAGATGACGCGGTGTTAAAGACATTAGAACGTTGTCCTGATGCCAGATCGCGGCCGCGCGGCTCGGGACCGGGAGGGAGAACCGTCTCTGCCCGAGTGGAGCAGTGAGAACCGGTTACCATGACAACCCTCACGGCAGGAGGCGGCGCTGCCATGGTAACCGGATTGGACCTGTGGAGGAGGGTTTTTTTACAAAATGGCACGCTTCACACACACACACAAACACACACACACACACACACACACACACACACACACACACACACTTCTGTTTAACTCAAAATCAGCAACACTGAGAGAAAGGGTTTAAATCTTTATAAACATTAATCTGTGTGTGTGTGTGTGTGTGTGTGTGTGTGTGTGTGATCGGAGCAGCCATGCCGCTGGTGAAGAGGAGCATCGAGCCCAGGCACCTGTGTCGCGGAGCGCTGCCTGAAGGTGTGACCAGTGAGCTGGAGTGTGTGACCAACAGCACGCTCGCCGCCATCATCAAACAGCTGGGGGGGCTCAGTAAGCATCGCCTCACACACACACACACACACACACACACACACATACACACACACACACACACACACACACACACACACACACACACACACACACACACACACACACACACACACACACACACACACACACACTGTATATACTGTCCTGACCGGTGTGTTAAAGGGGAGGTGGATTGTATTTGTGTATTTGTGTTTTCGTGTGTCATCGTTACTTTTATAAAGAGTAATTTTACCAGTAACAGAAAATAGGAATGACGTCGCAAAAATGTAGCACTCTCAAAATGATCACATTATTATTATTATTATTATTATTATTATTATTTTGGTCACAGAAACAACTGAACACAAATAAAAACACATGATCATGTGTACATGTACTAGTTTTTTGCCTCGTGTGTATTAAAATTAAATAAAATTCAGTTCATCATATTTTCTTAGGTTGTGCTAAAAACAGGAGACGTCACTCTACACTGCATCCTGAGAGCCGTATATGACCACGATAAACCACACGAAACTGATCTCTAACATTCCATTCAGGTGACTTGATGGTGGTGAGGAACACGTTCCTGAGAGAGAAACCATAAGAGGCACCAGACACCTCGGGGAGCTCATCCTCACCTGAGAGATCCCAGATAGTGGGATTATGGAACTGTTTGCTGGGTCAGGATAGGGGATGACGAGGAACTGTGTGCTGGGTCAGGATGAGGGGATGACGAGGAGGGGATGAGGAGGAAGAGGAAAGGATGAGAGGATGATGAGGAGGAGAGGATGATGAGGAGGAGGAGAGGAGGAGAGGATGAGGGGATGAGGATGAAGAGGAGGGGGAGAGGATGTGGAGGAGAGGATGAGGAAGAGGAGGAGAGGATGAGAGGATGAGGGGATGAGGAGAAGGATGAGGATGAGGAGTGGATGAGGAAGAGGATGAGGGGATGAGGATGAGGATGAGGAGATGAGGAGGAGATGAAGAGGATGAGGAGGATGAGTAATATTACAGCTGTAGAGTCGGGAGGTGTTTACAGACAGACGATCAGTTCGGTGAGGAGATACACTCAGCAGATTCTGCACTAATGTAGAGTGAAAACAGAACAGCGTGTGTACAGTAAAGATATTATTGTTATAAATCAGTCGTGTAACATCCGACACCGTGGACCTGAAGTGATCGAACACGTCTGAGATCAGACTGGTGCAGCAGGAGGATCCACTGATTCCTCAACATCATCACCATCTATATTAATTATTAGTTAATTCATTAGTTAGATTATTAATAAGCTAATATGAAAAATCTGTAAATGTAAACAGGTCTGCTGTAAAAACATCATAATATAATATAATTAGAGTTTACTATACACGGCCTGCGGGTGTTTCTGATGAGTCCATTAGTGTGACAAACTGATGTCATGCTTAATATATCATTTACACTTGTGTGTGTGTGTGTGTGTGTGTGTGTTTGTGCAGGTAGACATGCTGAAGACATCTTCGGAGAGCTTTTCAACGAAGCTAACAGTTTCTACATGCGGATGAACAGCCTGCAGGAGAAAGTGGATCTACTGGCAGTCAAGGTCACACAACTGGACTCCACTGTTGAGGAGGGTAAGAGACAGACAGACGGACGGACAGACAGACGCACAGACGGACAGACAGACGGACAGACAGACGGACAGACAGACGCACAGACGGACAGACAGACGGACGGATAGACGGACAGACAGACGGACAGACAGACAGACAGACAGACAAACAGAGACAGACGGACGGACAGACAGACAGATGGACAGACAGACGGCCGGACAGACAGACAACCAGACAGACAGACAGACAGACGGACAGACAGAAAGACAGACAAACGGATTTAATATTTAAATATATATGTACAGTAAATTAATAATTGAGTGTGTGTATGCAGTCACGCTTGAGTTTCAGTAACAGGATGAATGTTAGATTATACAGTACAATGCTGAAAAGCTCTAATATTAAATATTTAAATATTATAAGTATGAAATCATGAATATGCATAAGACTATTGTTACATTAATTTAATTTTCAATTCTCCTTTAATTTTGTAATTGAGATACAAAAAGTATGACAGGGTTAGCACTGTGGCCTCCAGGGTCGAGGGTTTAATTCCCACCTCTGAGTGTGTGTGTGTGTGTGTGTGTGTGTGTGTGTGTGTGTGCCGTACTTGGTGGGTTTCCTTCTGGTACTCCAGTTTCCTCCCACAGTCCAAAGACCTTCAGATTAGGATAATTGGTGTTCCTAAAATAGTGTGTGAATGAGTGTGTGTTTTGAGCCCTGTTATGGATCGGCACCGCCTTGTGGCCCGAGTCCCCTGGGATAGGCTCCGCCCCCTACGACCCTGTACAGGATGGAGCGCTATAGAGAGCTATGAGAATGTGTGTCATTAATTAGAGTTAAGATGAGATTCAGCTTGAATTCAGATGAGACACTCGCGTCCTGCAGCAGGATTTCAGTGTTTGCTCCTGCTTGTGTTCCTCAGTCTCCCTGCAGGACATCAACATGAGGAAAGCCTTCAAGAGCTCCACCATCCAGGACCAGCAGGTGGTCTCCAGAAACTCCATCCTGAACTCGGTGATGGAGATGTACCAGCGCTGTGACAAGCCGCCTCCCCTCAACATCCTCACTCCATACAGGTGTGTGTGTGTGTGTGTGTGTGTGTGTGTGTGTGTGTGTGCGTGTGTCAGCATCTCTGTTCCACACACTTCCCTCCTTTGAAGGTTTCCAGCTGGACTGACCATCCTCACCTGATCTACAGAAGGTTCTGGAATTATCTGTGTACCTGTACAGTGTAAAGTGCATTCACACAAACGATCACATGCGCGTTCCATTCAACTGAAATATGATCAGAATGATTATTATTATTATTATTATTATTATTATTAGTGTTATCATGATATGATTATGTTTATTTCTAACACCAGAGCTCCGCTCCTCCATTCATATAAACCCAGTGCTGAAGCTCCACCCACTTTCTGAAGTACTGTGGAAGCCCATCAGATGTCTGAGTTGTGTCTGTTAGTCGTTATCGTCATGCTAACCTACGCTAAATGTTTGTGTAACGTGGCGCTTCACTGCGTTACAGAGACGACAAGAAGGACGGCCTGAAGTTTTATACGGATCCCTCGTACTTCTTTAACCTCTGGAAGGAGAAGATGCTGCAGGCCACCGAGAACAAGAGGAAGGAGAAGAGAAGGCAGAAGGTGTGTGTGTGTGTGTGTGTGTGTGTGTGTGTGTGTGTGTGTGTGTGTGTGTGTGTGTGTGTGTGTTTGTAATGTGTTTCTCATGTCTCTCTCATTAGCTCGTCATTAGCTGTCTCAGGGTTTCTGTCCTGCTTGTCCATGCTCGCTGACAGAGTGAGGAAGAAACAGGACGCAGTAGAGTTCCACATGGGACTGAGAGAGACACACGGAGAGAGAGATAGCAGAAACACTTATGAGATGGTTTATGTCTTTAATAAACTCTCAGTAAAGGGACGGTCCCAAACACCACCTCGTCCCCGGCACGGCGCGGCGCGGCTGCTGTATTTGTGACGAGCGCAGATGGCCCTTCAGCTGCCGGAACATTCTGCTGATCTTTACGCAGCTGATCTGTGGGCTGAAACTGGCGAACAAAGCACCTCGCTTGAGTCACTGCATGTTTTAGTGAAGCATCACCAGCATTACAGTCCTCATGAAATTACGTCTTATCTCTGATTTAATTCCATTTGATGATGTACTTCCTGTTAAAACAGGAAGCTCTAAGACACGATTTTGATTTTAGGGAATTTTAACTAAATCATCACATGACAGAACGACAGCGCGGACTGCAGGAGAACGCTACACTGTTCTGTCCTAACATGCTGCATTCCTTGTGTCGATGTTAGCAAGAGCAGAAACACCTCGAGGATCCGTCACGTGAAGTGAAGAAGGTGCGGAAGGCTCGGAACCGGCGTCAGGAGTGGAACATGATGGCGTACGACAAGGAGTTCCGCCCGGACACTCGCCTCACGCCGTCTCCGTACCACGGCATCTCGTCTGAAGGCTCCTTATCTCCAGACAGGTCAGAGATTCTCCGACAAATCAAAGTGCTGCATTTCATTATGAACAGCTGGTGCGGACTAACGAGGATGATGTTCCTTCTTTTCCTCGCTCTGTCCTCCGTCTCCCCACGCAGGTCTGGACTGTCGGATGAGCACTCGTACCCCACCAGCCCCAGCCACCCGCAGGACACAGGTGGAGCAGGAGGTGATGGGAAGGAGAGCGCCCCCACCCAGACCCAGTCACTGGACCGCGCGTTTCGCCCCCCTGCCTCCGTCTCCGCCTCCGCCCGCCAGCACTCGCTGGGCCGCGTGCAGCAGCATCACGGAGCTCCGCCCCCTGACCCCTCCCTCAATGGTCCTCGACCTTCTGCTGCCAAAGATTACAGGTACAGAGGAATCTCTTCTCAAGTCCGACTCGTCGTTCCTGAGGTGTGACCCTTTTAAAAACCGGCACTGAAGGGTCGTGAAGGGAAACGGGGGGGAACACATACAGGAGTCATGCACTGTCACTCTTTACTCTTCGAGTTGCAGGTTTAAGCTGATTTCTCTTTCTCTCCTTTAACATTCCAGCGGCCATCAGATGCAGGAACATTTTATCCCTCCTGCCCCGCCTCCTCCTCCCCCAGTGATCCCCTCGGCTCAGACGGCCTTCGACAGCACCTCCATTCCTCAGGCTCTGGCCCCGGGGACGGTTTCGGCTCTGTCCCGACCCTACAGCCCGTCCCCTCCACCCGCTCCTCCCTCGGCTTACGTCCCGTCTCCTTCTCACCCTGTGAGCGGTGGAGGTCCTCCAGTCGCCCCGCCCCCACCACCTCCAGGACCGCCCACGCACGCTCCGTCCCCGGCCAGAGCCGCTGCTCATCCATCCGGAGAGGGCACGCTGCCTAGGAAGGGCACAGTGCCCCTGATACCCATAAGCGACGCTCGCAGTGACCTGCTGGCTGCCATCCGCAGAGGTGAGTGTTCACAGCGGAGAGATGTACTGCGGTTTGTCCTCACAAGCTCACCAGTGCAAACTGGAATTACTGGGAAATGTGTTATTTTGCTGGTTATAAGCCGTACATACTGTACATTATGAAACTATGAAACAAATATCGAATAAATCAGAGTAACGTGTGGGGAGCAGCGTCCAGTGTGAGTCTAAAGTCCTACAGCTCACAGTGTCTCCAAAACCCCAGAAAGTTACATACGGCCGCTTTAAGGTCCCTCGCAGCCTTCAGGAAGAGTGTGGACATGCAGCCCATCTGATTTGCTTCATATTTCACACACTAGGCCACGTCACATTCGTACATTCAGCACGCTTTTTAATTTACATTATGAGAAAAGGAAGTCACATGACTTTGTCACATGATTGGCTGGATACCTGAACGTGCAGGTATTCCCAATTAAGTAGCCATGCACAGTATGTAGATTAGCTACAAGTTTGTCGAGGTTAATTACCATCTAATTAAATGCCTTTATTCTTAAATAAATAAATCAACTAAACTACAGTATGTGTCAGTTATTGTGCATTAGCGCGTCTTCCTGAATCTGTTGTTTGCTCCTCGTCAGGAATCCAGCTCCGTAAAGTCCAGGAGCAGAGAGAGCAGGAGGCGAAGAAGGAGCCGGTGGGAAACGACGTGGCCACCATTCTGTCTCGCCGCATCGCTGTGGAGTACAGCGAATCAGACGAGGACTCCGAGCCCGAGGAGAACGAGTGGTCTGACTGAGGGGAGGGACAGACCGGTCACATGCTGTACACACTGCTGCTATCTTCCCGCACCAGAACACACACACTCTCCTCATACAGACAGACAGACAGACAGACAGACAGACAGGTAGATGGATTTATTAGCAGATGTACAAAGAGTTAAAACAGAAAATAGTGCGGTGGAGACAAAGCAGGACCGAGTGAGAGGACGTGCAATAGAAAGGAAGGAAGATGAGTGTGAGAGGAAAGAGAGCGAGAGACGGGAGAAGTCGAGCTGATTATATTATACGTAAGCACAGAAATCTATCATACCGTGTCAACTTATAAATACACTATATCTATTTGTTCCTTCAGAGTTGTTTAAAGTTGCCAAGAAAATCTTTATTTGTCGTGTGATTTAGATTTTTTATATTTGTCAAGAGAATTATAAAGGTGTAACAGTGCACATCTCCTCGCAGTGCTCACCAAAAACATCCGTTCTGCAGTGATTAGATCCTGTACACTGTCTACAAACACACAAGCGTTAGCGTTATAAAATGATAAGAGGCCTGATGGAGCACCGCTTCCTCTGTGAATCTCTCCAGGCTCCGGCGTGTGATCCTGACGTCTCGTCTCAGCTGCGCACCCAGAGCGAGATCGGGTGTACGGTGACCCCCAGGCTGCTGTACCACACTCACACACACACACACACACACACACACACACACACACACACACACACACACACACACACACACACACACACACACACACACACACTTACACACACTTACACACACACACCTCTCGGTCATCAGGAGTTTCATTTGTCCCTTTGTTTAACTGTGAACAGTGTTGTGGTGAGTATCGATGCTTAGTGATGTTTATCGTTCTTAATGGATGCTCATGGACACCAGTCCAGGACTCTGAACCTGGAGGTCATGACCTTCTCATTTCCCTTTCTGTAATATTATTGATCAAAGATGGTAATGAAGTGTGTATAAAGAAGATGGAGGTGGTGTGTGTGTGTGTGTGTGTGTGTGTGTGTGTGTGGAAGAGAGTAAGATGTTTATGTCTAATGTGTATGTTGTGATGTCTGTTGTGACACACACACACACACACACACACACACACACACACACACACACACCACCTCCAGCTGATGGTGATCCTCATTACCGTGTGTTATTTATAATATATATAATTCATGTGTTTTACGATGTATTGTATAGATTTTTGTAACACTGCCTGTGAGATGAATTTGAGTATCTAAATATAAAACGACGACGATCATCACATGGAACAAATATAGATCAGAGGTGCATGTGTGCGTAGTTAATAAAACAATAAATATATTATAAACAATACAACATGTGTTCATTGTGCTGTTTCTGTTCGTATGCCATTCCTTCAGAACAAATGATGTAGATTTAAAGACAGAAACAGGAACAGTTTAAAACTGGTTGTTTGTGTAACAGCCTGAGCAGCAGCGACCTCATTTCCCCTCTCGTCTGCTCCAACCCCTCAGCATTCAGCATCAGCAGTGAACTAATCACCTCCTGATCATCTCTCATCATCTGCACCTGTTTCTCACTGGCTCAGGCATGAGGAGAGACACAAACGTCTTTTATACTTAAAAACCCGACACACTGCCGTCTGTAAACGGTCTGAGTCACACACCATGGAGGTCGGAGTTCGTCTAGTCGATTTCCAGATCGCACCATTTCGCCACACTCCTTAATTACGCCAAACAAATCTGTATCACAAGAGTTATAATAAATCTCTTTAATAGTTATCATTTACATTTATATAAAAACAAATGCATTACAACTGTACATTTAACTGTTTCTCTGCAAACATTGCATTGTTTGTCAGTTTGTGTCATTTAAAAGACAATCCATCACTTTGGGGGATTTCATAAATGAGCTAATTACATCATAATCTTTGTTTATAGTTAGGTGCTGATGTGAAGAGTACCGAAAGTACGGCTACTGTAGCAATAAAAGACACGTGTGAGACAAGTCTTCTGCTGAGTGACTGATTTACAGACGACTTTCTACACGTCTGCACTCGTCTGAAAACCTTCTACATCTGAGGAACGCATTTTAAAACGATGACGTAATCCAACGCAGTGAGAACCATCGCCGTTCCCATCAGTGTATATTTTATGACATAGAGCTTATTGTATAGTTTATTTTCATTTTATTTCTATTCAGAACGGTAGCGTTAGCTGCCTAGCCAAGTGCTGTTTGCTTGCTAGTTTTGCTAACTAACGATATAGTTTGTGTTGAAGCGAATGTTTCTAGCTGCGTATTGAACGCGGCCCTCACACACGACCCTGAGTGCCACCTACAGGCTGCAGCAGGATTTGCAGACATTTATGCAGCAGGTGATCATCAGAGAGGCGTCTTATCGTGAACCCCAAACTTTATGCTGTAAAACATTAAAAGATCCAGGGAACGCTAGGCTAGCTGACTTAGCTAGCTACCTGTAAGTGTTTTTACAGGCTGGATGGTCAACTGAAATGGTGAGATCTCACTGAAGCATTTAAAACTGAAGATAGATGATAAATCTGTGGGGTTGGGGATCATTGTCTGTCTCTGCAGAACTGACTTTTACTCTCTAAAGTGGAACAAAAAGGAAAATTAGGCAAAGTCAGGAGAAACACATGGAGAAAAAGCATGAGTCAGACGTGAACTGTGTACCGTAACGTGTGTAGTTCTGTTCGAACGTCTGATCAGGGATTTGGAAAAGACGTAAGATGTCAAAGGACAACAGGTAGCTTAGCGTAATGATCTGTATTTGTTGTAGCATGTCGCGTGTTCAGTGTCATAGCGGCTGTTACTCAATAGTCCTCTGCTCTTAAACAATAAATTCGGTTTATGTCATGACTAGAATAACAGTGATGCAAGTGTTAATGACACTCTGTGTGTGTGTGTGTGTGTGTGTGTCAGGCTACTGAGTATTCATGCTTGTTTAGCACTTTAATAAGAATTTGCCAAGTGTTTGGTGTGTGTGTGTGTGTGTGTGTGTGTGTTTGGAGCACACTGCTGGCAGGCTACACGCAGTTTTATAAAAATATTCCGTATTAAACTTTTGGAGGAAACATGAACAGCTCCAAACGTCCTGCCTGCCGCACCGGGGTCACTCACCACTGCCCAAAACAAGGGTGTTCAATCTGGTTTGTTTCCACAGATCCCCACCCTGGACGTGACGTCATACTCGGCCTCCGTCTGAGAAGCTCCATCTGTCCCTCGGGCTCGGCCAGCTCCCTGCCGGCGTCCCTCTGGAGCGCTGGACGCTCAGTTGACAAACAACAGAACGCACACGCGCACTTCACCAGTCAGAGTCACGTTAGCGTGTGATCGACGAGCGCGCAGCCTGTCACGGCACGGCGAGTAACGGAAACCGGCACGGAGCATCAGCAGGGCAGCTTTAACACAAATGTATAAATGATTGGAGAAGTCTGTGCACAACTTCAGAACTTTTATTGTAGCAGTAAACACATGTATGGAGCAATGAAGTGATGTTTATAGACACATCAGGTATTAACTTCAAAACAACAAAAAAATAATCATCTTGTTAATGCAAATCATCATGAAAATATGCATCACGGATCAAGTCGCCAGTTATAATTAATGCAAAGAAATTTACAATACAAAAATAATTCAGTTCTTAACCACAATTAATCTTAAACATAAATGCATCATTAAAAAAAAACAAAGCATACAATCAGTCATCAACAGAAACGTCGGCAGCACACATTCACACACACACACACACACACACACACACTGACATCTTTGATCAGCAGGAGTATTTGGAATAGTGCGATGTGCACAACACACTCTTCGATAACAAACTTTTTTTTCTTTTTTTTTACAGTTAGCTCTTTGGCTGATCTACAAACGTAGAAACTCAAGCACACACCACGAGATCAGATTTCAGTGCACAGTATTGAGATACGATTACAGATCTGTAAGTGCTCAGTGTCACCTCACAGGCTAGCAAGCTACTTATCACAAACGTGATGACGAGCATAGAGCAGGTTTATTTGCCTCTAATAGTTTTACAAAAAGATTATTATTACTTCATTATGCATGTTTGTTATTAATAGACACAGTACGGTACGTTATTGCCACTGAGATCACGGGTAAGGCAAGATGAAGCGGAGAGGTCGACTCCCTCCAAGCTGACATCATGATGCAACTTAGTAGATTTCGACAGAAAACCTTCACCTCTGGGCAGAAGACAAGATTTTCAAAGTTAGCTAGAGGTTATGGAGGAAATCGCTAAACACGCTACATCGACTCGTTAAATCTAACCTTCAAAATATGGATGAGCATCATTGGGGCTGCGAGTGAGACCGTAACGCTGTGTAGCTCTAGAACCAGAGGTGTGTATTTCTGTGTGTATTCATTTACGTGATTTAATACGTTATGGTTTCTATAGTAACAGGATCAGTGGATCGTCCACGCGGCCTAATTCAATTCAAATCATTTTTTTATATCGTTTTAATCGTTGGATAAAATCACGAAGCAGCTCTGGTGTAACACTAACAGGCTGCGGCTGTGTTCAGGACAGAGAAGCTCACGTGTGTGTTTGCTGCACTTTCGTCTTCAAGAGAGAACAAAGCGAGCCTGGTGTGGAAATGTCTGTTTATCGCTGCTGTAACGTAAGTGACAACAGGAACTAACCTCCAGGATGTTCTGCAGCGGTGCGTCTCAACACCGAGTGACTTTAATAAGCTAACGTTAGCCGGCGTGAACACGGACGTTAGCTGGTGTCATGACAGAAACTTGATACAAATGCATATACTTTTGCCCCCCCCCCCTCGCCCCACCCCCCTTGTTAGTACGATTATATTTCATGGCAATTTTTTATCAGAAACGCTGAAAGTAGCTATAGCTTGAGAATACTGGCAGTAGATGCAGTAACTACACTACCGACACCTGCAGCACTGATATCATACAGAACACATTTGCATGATGTTTATCGTATACCGCGAAAAGCTTAATGCATGGAAGTAACTTTTTCATTAACAATGTGTAAATAAACACTGTGGGTTTGTGCTGCGTGAACGCCTTTACAGCTTCGGGTCGTCCCTCTGTATCGGAGTGTGATTGCATGCTCCATGTGGTTCAGGAATCGTGCTCTGTCTAAAGGCCGTGGCTAAAGGCCTTCCCGCGCACTCGCCTTGTGTGATGTTTAACAACAGTGTACGCTAGTGCGAGTTCTCACTCAAGACTACTCCAGAAGATCTCTTCTCCAAGAGAAAGCAGGACATTTTCCATCCACATATGTCTCTGAATGATTAAAAAGTGTGTGTGTGTGTGTGTGAGAGTGTTTTTAACTCTCTGATAATACCCGACCTTGTATGCCCCGCCCCCCTCCATCATCTCACCCGCTCTTACCCAGCTCTCGCTTTCTGTCACAGGAAGTAGAAAAAGTTCATTAACGTGAAATATAATCTATCAGTGTGTGCTGTGCTTGGCAAACATCACACACACACACACACACACACACACACACACAGATAAATCAGGTAAATATATTTCAGGAGATTTTGTGACTGTCCCTGCCCTAAGTGTTCGCGACCCCACAGCCGGAGGTGTTACTCCTCGCCCCGACTCTCCTCCATCACGTCCCGTCTGTGCTGTTACAATAAAATAATTTATCACGAATGTTGTAACTGTAAATCACATTCTGTATCACACACGCCTACTGCGTACGCCTCGGGGGCGGAGCTCAGCACAGTTTGGGGCTTTCTCCTCTCACTCCAGGTGATGCTCCATGCTCAGGTCCGAGAGGAGAACGACCAGACTGGGCTCTCTGTAATCACCTGAAACGCCCGTCGTGCTGGAGCAGCCTTTCACACTCGAGACGCCTTTCGACCTGAGTTTCAAGTTAATAAGCCGGTTTCTAGACATTTTGTGATGGAACCCTGCGCAGAGCCCTCATGAGCTCCGTCTCCATCAGTTCTGCCCGTAAGTCTTTATTTCACAGTGCTGAAACTCGACGGACCACGGAGGATTCATGCTACATTTGTGTTTCGCTCTTATATTAAGTGTTTATAGTGTATATTAAGTGTTAATCGAGCGAACGGGCGTCGACACGACTTCTTTCTTTAATTAAAATTAATTAATTCTTAATTCTTAATTAAAACAAAGCTATGAAAGAATTTTGACCAAATACAATAAAAACACACCATCACACTCAGATTACACAGACAACACACCCTTCCATACGCGTGAACATTACAATATGTGGAGTCTCTGTGCATGTCAAAGTCTCACCGCAGCAGTTTTTATCCTCCTGTCTGTCAGCTGTAGCCGCGCAGCCGCGTGATCACCGACATCGCCGTCACCTGAGCTGAGGAACCAGAAGACACCTGCACGCCGGACTCAGCTGTACTGC